>NDFZ01005434.1:760136-775738 GCA_002192655.3 Mamestra configurata | reverse complement strand
AACACCTCACTCCCCTCGCCGACGCGAGGTGGCCCGCAGAGGCGGGCCGGCACCAGCCGGGGATTGCGGAAGTCGCATACGTTCCCGCAATCCCCGGCGTAGGTGGTAGATGGAACACCGGGGTGGTTTTAGTCAGTAAGAGTCTGACAGACCCCTCCACCCGCCCCAGGGTGGAGGATTTCCATGAGGATTTCCCCCAGAGATCAAAAAAAAAAAAAAAGGGTGTGGTCCGTGTGAAACAAGACTAAGTTTCCTGCATCTACAAAACTTAATAAAATGCAGGTACCCATAGCAAACCATCTGCCTCGCCTTTTCACCCCTATGTTGGGGTCGGCTTGAGAGCCGCTGCATCCGTTTAGGCTGGGGTCTAACCGGATGCAGCTAAGTATCAGTATTCAACATGGAGTGACTACCTATCTGACCTCCACATCCCAGTATCTGGGTAACACGGTACTCCTCGGCAAAACTGGTGACAGCATTTTTTTAGCTTCAGGTCACCGTAGATCAACAAATGACTGCATACCTATCCTCAATTTTCCGAAACATCCCGTGACCCACTTTTGAAGCCCGATCCCGGAATTTTGCCAACACTTTACATCACTAGCCGTCGATATTGATGGTGGTGGCCGCTGGCGATATTATCCATTTCGCTACTTATTTGCGGCGTGTTGATTGGCTGTGGCCAACGGTGTCATGATTATGGGGTTTTGGTATAGCTGCCGTCATAGTACATTATGTACTCGTGAACATATAGTGCAACGAATGATGTAACTGGATGATTTTAAACTGACTAGCATAATGTATGACTTTGTAAAGTCCACGCATCGGTAGACGGAGCTTTGGAAGGCCTTCCATAAGGTGGACCGAGCACCTAGTGAAGACTGTGACTATCTACTGGATGCGAGAACCGGTCGATGTGGTGACACTTGGGGAAGGACTATGTTCAACAGTGGTCGTCTTTCGGCTGAAATGATGATGCTATATGACTTGGTAATGCGGCAGTCGGTTGATACCACATTATTCGCCACATGAATTATCCGCACACCCAAATTGTGGAACTCTTTGCCAGCGTCTGTGTTCACTACCTCCTATAAAGTGAACGGGCATGTTCTAGGCTCACTTGTTCCTATGTAGACCTCATCCATTGCTTTAATCAAAAGCGACGAGAGGAAATATCGAAGTCCAGAAACAATAATAAACTGGTGCTTGCACAATAAGTCAAGTTTTAGTGGGTGGAGAGCCCAACGGATGCTTCGCGTGTGCAAACGATCCGGTTACGCAAAGCGAATTCCTACTCTTCAAATTATGTTAGCTGTAAGGTGATTCATACAATAGGCCTCCTTAGCTTAAACGAATGGTTTAGTGTTACTAATGATAAGATTATTCATAATTCTAAGCTACCTTCTTTGAACCCCCAAAACTTATAACCAATACATGGCAAATGGATTCATGATCGCAGAATAATTAATTTCAGGTGTCCGTTGCTGCCAATCTGCCCGATTACGTTGCTTTATGGCCTCTTGCAACATCCCCGGGCACAGAGAAGGTAGCTTACTTTTACCCCAAAGACCATAGACAAATAATTTTTATGACATCACTAATTTTAGTATTTTTTTCTTCGCAGATCAACAATAAAGATTGGTGCAAGAAGGGCAGGAAAGGGGGACATTGCAATATTAAGTGTGAAGGTATAAGACAGTTTATTTCTGTTATTTTAGTCATTTCATAATCAGCCTATATTTCCTATTGATCCATTACGCAGTGCCCATTTCGTGTTTTTTTTGTGCACCATTCCCAACCACTGCAATTTTCATGGCTAGAATGAACAGTAGGGTCCACCAGAAAATCCCCAAGTTGTTGAAGCTCCCCTTTCATTAGGATGGATGGACACACAGCGAACCCATAGTAACAAAGCTCCATTGGTTACCCTTCCACACAGATAATAATACTAGCGTACCTTCGGGTTCGAAACCTAAAAAGTTAGTTCTTTGATCCGTGTATTAATTATATTCCTTTTATCTTGGTTATTTCAAATTCAGATTTCAGCTTGCTTCTGTCTTCCCTTCAACACTGTTACAAAATTTTAGCAATTTAATTATTTTATTTCGCACTAAATAAGGTCCATTCAACCATCTAACAATTCTAGTTTATTATTTGTCAAGTTTTCTTAGATTAATATCATTACAATATTAGAAAGAAAAGTTCCTATCTTGTTACTGCTTGGTATCCATTTTATTTCGAATAAAAACTTTTTTAATCAATCTCATTTTCTTAAATTAGGTTTATTCCATCAAAAAAATGAACAGACGTGAATTTTGTTTCTTTTTTTTTCGACTTTACTAAAAATCGGCCTAGTAACAGGGTCTGAACTTGAATATTTATAACTTATGTGATATCGTATTATGATTTATAAAATTTTCAATCATCATCAGCATCATCATTCTATCTTGTGCGCTACAGTACGCTACTTCTTCCTATATCTAAGTCGTTAACTCAGCATTTACCTACTTTCTAGCCATCAACGCATACTACTTTACAACAATTTCCTGATTCACTAAGGTATCATATAGCCATACCATGACAACAGACTCCATCTTCTGACACAGGTGCCCCTTTCAAACTTTCTCTTACCTTCTCATTATTTATTCTATCAATTCGCGTTACACTACACATCTATCTTAGTATTTTAATGTAAGCTGCATTTGCAACCATTTTCAAATTGGCCATTAATTATTATATCAAGCTTAGGAAAATGTGGCAATCTTCGCTCAGGTTGGCAGTAGACGAGAATCAAGTCGAATTGAATGTCGTCCTATTGCTGTGACCTTCTTCCATCATTGAATATCTACAAGCTGATCCTGATTAGGTCATCGATGATATAAGTATGAAAGTCATCATCATCATCATCATTGCAGCCCAAAGCGCCATCACATCGACCGTTCCTGAGATTCTCACATACAGCGGATTTCTATGATTCTCACTAGGGGTCAACAGTCCAACTTATTTCGTCCGCTCAAGTCCACTAGTAAAGGCTACATAAATATGCCAGTGCCTATTTGGATAGCTGCTAACATAACTTGCCGAAATGGGGAATAATCCTTCCCTCCAACACCATATAGTTTGATCAGAACTGCTCTTACACTGTGCAAGAGCAGTGCTTCTGATCAAACTATATTCCATCTGTTAGACCCAAATGTCCACTCACCTGTACCCACAATGATCTTGAAAAATGCCTCTGACGCGGCGGCTATAAACTTAGCCACATAATGGACCTTAACAGGATAGCTTAGTAAATATACCATCGACACAAAAAGAAGAGTTGATGATAAATATCAATTGAAACTTCAAATGTTCCAGATCTCCTGAACGAAGACTTGGCAGACGACGTTCGATGCGCCAAGCGTATCTATGACCGCGTCGGCTTCAAGGCTTGGCCAACTTCCTTCTCATACTGCAAGGAGAACAGCCTCCCTGACCTGTCAAGATGTTAATTAAGACCTCTTGGTCCTTTTACCCGTGTGTTCGTTACTTTATAAGGTAGATTTAAATTAAGGAGAGTATTTTTTTTACTTTTTTTTTTTGCTAACTGAACTGATGTTGCTAGAATAACCATGAAAATGTAACTTTTTCACAGAATTTGTAAAATCAAATGATTTATTCCGCAGAACATGAAACTTTCCGTATAAGGATTATTGAAGTAACTTGTTAGTTTACTAACAAGCATATCAAAGGGCTTACCATAAACGTTAATATCCAATCAATTACTGACCACCTCCTAAAAAAAAGTGACAGGCTCTCCGAATCGTTCCAGAGACTAGTATTTTTTTGTCAAGATATTGCTCACTTCATTCCTCTATGGTTACAAAACTGAATGAAACTAGGATGGATTTAAGAGTTGGTCCTATATGATCATAAGGACCATGAGAGATAAACCGGGAAGTGCTCGGATGATAATTTATTTTTAATTTATGGTTAAGGCGTTTTTATTAAAGCGAGAGGATAGATAGCGGTCGATTTTGTAAACGTCTCACCGTGAATACTTAGGTGGAATTATCGTGATATCCATCTTGTTTTTATGGATTGACAGCTTCATTTTCACTTCACCTAAGACACCGGTGAGATGCTCACAGAATCCCACTGCAGCTTTTGTAGTTGTTTACCAAATGGAAATGTTTTTGGTGAATCATAAGCAACTGTTTTTTTTTTAAGTGTAAGTATGTTGGGGTACAATTGATCATCACGATTTTCAAATGTTCGAATTCTTTCAAATGAGAAATAAATCGTAGTCTTTTACATTAATTTATCCTTGAGGCAGGAATGGGAGTGCAAAATTGACATAATTTGTTTTTGACGGTTTTTTTTTTTTAAGACAAAAGACTTATATAGTTAATTTGCTCTTACACAACGTCCAAATTGAATTACGAAAAATACCAAATATTGAAAATGCCTTCAAAAAAAGACCTCCAATTTTAAAGTGGGTATCTCTTCGCTTTAATGAGACCAAAATAAGTCTAGATTTTCTATTTAGTTTAGCATAAACCTAAAATATTTTATTTGAGAAATAAGTTCGTAATCTTTTGCATTAATTATCCTTGTGGTGACCCTATAACTTTCTTGAATTACAACACGTAGGTATTCGTAAAACGTAAAAAATTCTGAATATTATAATCTTGTAGTTTAGTAATTTTATGTATGTTTAATTATATACATGTAAATTAGAAGATAAGACCAAAGTTTTCCATATTTATACTTTTAGAATTCATTTGTTTTAATAAAAGTTATTTACATTTCTTGCAATGGCTGGTTTTTATTTACTTAGCAAAATATCACGCCCGTATTTCGAAAGGTTAGGTAGAGCTGTTCCAATACTAGTGCTAATAAACATTTTGCCATTATTACAATGAAGTCTCATGTAACAGAGGGCAAGCCTATTACCGTCAAACTTGCACAAAACATAATATTTCACCTGCTACAATATATGTGATAGAAAAACCGAATAACACTTAAATCAAATAGACCAACCCTTTCAGAAACAGATCATCATTACAACAGAAATATTGATGACGTAATACAAAATCACACCCTTCAAAAACTAAAGGTTTATCTATAATACACCCCTTTTCGCATTATAATGGTGAGCTAAGAGGAATTCGTATTTATCATGACTTACTATAAAGACTACTGACTACTACTTAAGGTACGCCTATTGAATAAAAACTACACTCAAAGCGACATAATAATTTAATATCCTCTTGAACTATAATTCGTTTTCAAGATTAAAGTGTACACTTTCTAATCATTCCTGAATTACCACGCCAAAGTTCTCAGTAACGCCTAACATAAACTTTCTCCGCTTCAACTCTCGTGTGTAATATTGCTATAAGTATTTCAGCAGGCGTTCTTGTTCTCTCGTAACTCGTTCTACTGAAATCCTTTACTTCGTCAAGTATACTGCAACGAGTATACATAAAAAAAAATTAAATCAAATTTTAATTTTACGGTTTTCAAACAGTTTTATGTTCTAGAATTTTGCAATGATATCGAATTCCGTTGCTACCCGGATTTATTGGAAAATCGATCTATAGTCCTCTACTATCTTCGTTGGGTATAAGTATGAATGTGCAATTGTGCAGGTTTGTAAAAAAAAAAAAAAAAAAAAATTTGTTTCTGTTATATCCACTATTTTAATATAACATCCACTCTTACATAGCCAAAGGGTGAGGCAAAGGTATGTCGCAGCTAACTGGCTTTATCAGCCGATTTATTGCCTACCTAGCGACGAACAGTAACGTCTAATAAACGGCCTATATGACATCCAACCAATGCGTCTAATACAACATTGAATTAACGGGCTATCAGATGCTTAGGCCGTTCATAGAATAGGGTAACCGTCTGACGAAAATTTTGAGAATTCTAAATTCAAATAACAATCAATTTCAACATTCTTACCTCGGCAAAGGAGCCCCGCTGTGCGGATTTTAAAGGAACCTAATATAAGCGGTATGATGGGAGATAAGTTCGCTCGCTCCCGTCATACCATTTGAACCTAACCTATCCGTGTTGGAGTGCCCGAAGCTCCCTCTGTGCCCTACGTTCCGCTACTTGGCTAGGAAAATTATTAAACGATATTGAACCAAGTCATTTGACTAGCTGTTCAATTAAATGCCGGGTTGTCACTTAAACTGCTGCTTAAACGGCGCCGTTCAATAAAATGGCTAGGCCGCCAGTCAAAGGGCTAATTAAGCTAGTTGGCTGCGACAAGTATATTAATTGTTGTAAGTCGTCTATGATTTTATAGTGGTCCTGCCGGAGGTGAGCTGTCAATCCACATAATCAAGATGGAATGACAGCTCACTTCATGATCACGTGAAATCTTGATTATATGGACTGACAGCTCACCTTTTGATCACCTCACCCACTTCACTTCTTCCGCCTTCACTTCGACATGTTTACAGAATCGACCGGCTGTAGTAGGGACGTACATAAGAATATACTTCGTACGCAGCAGAGTGCAAGATTTTTACATGGACTAAGCCTATCTGCCGGTCGATTCTGTAAACATGTCGAAGTGACGGCTTGGGTGAATTTACCACGAAGTGAGCAGCCATTCCATCTTGATTACAGGGATTGAGAGCTCACTTCGTGATCACTTCACCCAAGCCTTCACTTCGACATGTTCAGAATCGACCGGCTGACCTTCACAACCCTTTAACGGGGAGGCCTCTTTGCTAGACTGGTGTCACCGGTGTCACATTTTCCTACAACTAGTAACGTCTGTCACAGATCTACAAATGACAGCAGGGATCAGGCGCAGAGGAGTTTCGGATGGCCCCCGACACACACGTCCATATGACGGACCTCGGCAAGCATTGCTTAACCTTGACCATTGACCCAAGCAGCTGTTATGATTGAGCCACGAGCTCTTCAGTTAATAATTCAAAAACATATAAAGACTAGCTCATACCCTAGAAACATTCCAGTAATCTTCTCACAGAATTTATTACGACTAGATACTTGGGGAGAACTTGTAAGTTAGGTACTAAAAGAAGTACCTACCTATATATTGTAATTATTGTTAGTACTGAGTTAAACTTTGCCGACGAAAGTACCTAGCTTATTTATGACTAAGGTAGGCTGAAAGTTACCTTCTTTGTATCAGAACTTAGGTCTTAAGCTTAGTTCATAAACGGCTTGATAATACATGCTCTAAGTTCAAAACTGTAATCACAGGTTCAAAGAATAATCCTGAACAGGTGTTAGAAATGACATCTAACATAATTGTTGAGCATCTTAATGCCTAAGTGTTATGGTACAGGACGTAAAAAAACTTTTACAATTTGATTAAGAGACTAATAATATAGTCATTATTTTTTTTTTTATTGTTGACCCATACGGAACTGTCCTTAGAAAACTCATGCAACCATAAATGTATAGAGTTCCCGTAGTAATACTTGTTTTAAAATGAGTACAGTCATTCCCTTTTTAGTTGTTTAGTGTTTAGAGATTTGCGAAATCGTAACGTACGAGTAGTTCAGCTGTAAAACCTTTAAGGTTCGTTATTTCTCCTTAATTTATCTACTCCTGATCTTCTGATCATATTGCACCCAATCAGTACCCAATCATGAAAATATTTAATCTTGCGTTAGCGATAACTCAAAGTTGCTTGTTCGAACAAATGTTACATACATAGGTAAAAATATAACTCATTTGTGAAAGCAAGCCTCAAGGTAGTTCGCATTTCGCAGATTATCCACAAAGACTTTTTCGTCTGCTGCAAACGGTCCTCGGATTCCAGAATTCTAAATCAAAATACCTCTGTACCCAGCATGGGACCGTGAAAAAACCCCAAAACATCTCCCAGTTCCAATAAACCCAGTAATCTATCAATTTCTCATATCACTAAAACGTTTGTATAACGTTATCAAATTAAAAGCTTGTTCGGAATCCGACGCTGCACGTCCGTCACACACAAGAAATGGAGACAGAAGGTCAGCTCCATACAACAAGCGAAAACGCACTCACACATAGATACGCCTCATGTAAGTATCTACAGCGAGTGCAAGCGCACTTGCGTCCGACTGGAACTTGGCTAAAGTAACCCATCCCTTGATTGAATTTATTCGTCTAAATAGTTCGGTTATTAAATTCACAGAAGTGTAATTGCATTCTGGAGGTTAGCCACACCTAATAAGAAAGATCACAATAAGGCTCAGCACCTTTGCACAGAAGCTTTCTCTAGATACCTTTCCTGCCCACAATGCTCAACCACCTGGAAGGTACCTTTAGGTAGCCAATGCCAGAGCTATATTGGTCGGACCAAAATTTGAGTAAAATCGACAAGAAAAGAAGGAAATATATTTCTAAATATCCACTCCATTTCTAAAAAGACAACATGACATGATTGGTTTCTTTGATTCGATTACATAATAGTATTGTTATTTCCTTTTTTAGCTTTATATTGGCAAAACAAAATATTAGATTTTGGTATTGCAACCTATCTCCTATTCCTTTCCAGCCTTATGTCTTCTTGTGAGCAAGACGGCTACACCAAGTGGCGCCACCCCACGCCATCTGTCGCAACATTTGAATTTCGAAGAAAAAATATGGCCGATCGTTCATATTAGTAAAGTGTCGCTCGTGCAGTGAAAGTGCATACGTATCGCCACTCCAGCGTAACAAATAACGTATAGTAATCCGTTTTCCTTTGCACAACAAACGTTTTCCTTTGGAGTATTTTAGGCGAGAACAACATTTCTCGCCTTAAATCTCTTCATTGGACGTTATCCATTGATCTCCGCAATGCCAATTTTCGAAATTTATCGCTCAACGTCATGATGATATTCAGCAGACAACTGTAGCGCAATTCTGTAAAAATCTCCCCGTGAAAACTTGTTAAAATTACCATGAAGTGAGCTGTCAGTTCATGCGTTACATTGTAATAATAATAATAATAGTTAAATTCAGAACAAAATTCCATATAAAATGATTAGTAAGACTTAAAAACTATGTTAGTACCTTAAAACTACTTATTTATTTACTTTAAATTATATTTGACAACGTTCACACTATGCACCCTACTCCAGTGCAGTGCAGTAATATATCGTGTAAAATTTTAATCTCATTTTTCTCAATAAGACATGGATATAACGGGAACTATTTAATTTGGATGGAAATTATTATTATATATATATATCGAGAAGTAATAATCTAATAAAGATTTATTACAATCTTACGGAGTTTGCAATTATCCGGTGACATGTTAAATGTGTGCATTCGCCTGTTTTCGCTCGTTGTATGTAGCCGACCTTCTGTTCCTATCTACCCTGTGCCCCGCGTCCGCCGCGTACCGTCAGACGGTCCACTCGTTACAAATTTCAAAGCGGCGGATATTACTGCACGCGGTTTATTTTCTGTTTTATTTTCATACGCCCAGGGCTTGCACGGGGATCAAGTTGCCTAAAAATTTTGGCCTTTGGAGGTATACGGAAAAATGCGAGTTAGTGGTACATGGGCGGACTTACAACCTTGGATTTGTGAGAATAGGATGTCATTGTTAAATATCCAGAAACACTGTTGATAAGGCGCTGTAAATATTCTAAAGTTCTAAACCAGTAACATGCTTCCTTTTACATCTCTTGCTTTTCAAGTTTGTTTTGTTCTCTAAGAGTCAGCTAGTCACTTAGTCAGAAATTATCACTAGATATAGATTTAAACTAACCTCTGTTGGCGATTTCGTCATCGTGGAGTTCAGATCAGTATACAAAGGTGGCAAATTTTATCCAAATCCGTTCCGTAGCTTTTGCGCTAAAGAGTAACAAACATGAATTCGTCCTCAAAAACCATTATTTTAATAAATTAGTAGGATTTAAGCAAGTTTATTTAAATTATTGTTTGTACCTTTTTCATGCAATCTATGTACCTACCGCACTAGGCAATAGGCATGCCATTTACTTGGCAGTCCAATTATTCAACCATCAAAACTTCAAGAGGCATCCTTAGCAAGGATCCAGTCCAGCACACCGTGTGATGAAAGCCTCTAGGATAACGTCAGCTATACGTCTAGCAGCGTTACAGCTGCGGCTTACGATATAAGTCACTACTTTTACCGCTCTCATCTCTCTGCGGCCAAATTATTTTGTTGGTGCTGGTAGTAGCGGCAGCTTAATTTATGTAGGTACCGGATAGCAATGTTTCAACGAGAAGAGCTTGTGGCTAATTAATAATTGCTGCACGGAGCAATCTTGAGGTTAAGTTAACTCTTGCCGAGGTCAATGGGTGACCATCCATTATACCAAGACTCCCTCCGTACGTAAAAGTATGGCTTGGGCTTATTACTCTGTTAACTTTGTATATTTTTGTCCTGAGAATTTGTACTTTCTGGTTTTATCTAGAACAAAACTGTGAGGGTACGAAAATACGAAGACACGCTTCGAGAAAAAGTAGATGGTATTACCCTGCTTCCTTTGGCTCCTCTTGGCGGGGCTCTCCCATATCCCCAGAGTCGTAGATTTTATTTTGTGGTAAAAACACTGGACATTCAGGCGCGGTGCAAGCTGCTAATTTAGACTTGCATTTACAAGATACAACTAGTTTACAACTAGTTTAAATACAACTAGTTTAAATACAACTAGTTTAAATACAACTAGTTTAAATACAACTAGTTTAAATACAACTAGTTTAAATACAACTAGTTTAAATACAACTAGTTTAAATACAACTAGTTTAAATACAACTAGTTTAAATACAACTAGTTTAAATACAACTAGTTTAAATACAACTAGTTTAAATACAACTAGTTTAAATACAACTAGTTTAAATACAACTAGTTTAAATACAACTAGTTTAAATACAACTAGTTTAAATACAACTAGTTTAAATACAACTAGTTTAAATACAACTAGTTTAAATACAACTAGTTTAAATACAACTAGTTTAAATACAACTAGTTTAAATACAACTAGTTTAAATACAACTAGTTTAAATACAACTAGTTTAAATACAACTAGTTTAAATACAACTAGTTTAAATACAACTAGTTTAAATACAACTAGTTTAAATGATAATGCGCTTGTAAAAATTACAGGCTAAAATCTTATCAATCAACTCAAATCGAATAAAACAGGACACGGCACAAAAAAACACAGGTACGTCAAACTTGAATGTTAATTTCGTACGTGTCGACGCTATAACAACATTTTTCCGTTTTATTTTCACGTTCGATACAAAAAGTTTCCGTGTTGAGTGTTCCGTGTATCCTGCCTGTGCCAATCTACGGATCATATTTTGTTGATGTGTAGGTATATTGTTTTTTTTTTCAATCATGTTCAGACGGACAATTCTGTAAACCCTTCACCGTGAAAACTCAGGTGGAGTGAGTACGGAGTGAACTGCCGGTCGATTGTCGAAGTGAAGGATTGGGTGAAGTGATCACGAAGGGAGCTGTCATTCCATCTTGATTACATGGATTGTCAGCTCACTTTTTAATCACTTAACCCAAGCCTTCACTTCGACATGTTTACAGAATCGCACTGCAGATATGCGATAGATGAGCGTTTTCGTGGTTTAACTCCTCTCAGGAGTTGGAGGTTAAATTGGCCCGGAAGATCTACAAATCTCGCAAATGGAGCTTCATAACATAAGTATGAATAGTCAGTATTATGACAAAGCTCCTTAATAAAAAAAAACATGAGTATGACCCATCTAAAAATTTATTTACAGATTATAGCAGACTCTTAAATTACATCTATATATTTTAATACAACGCGCTAATCTCTGGAACTATAAACTTAAAAAGTAAAATTGCCCAAAAACAATATTTTTGCTGGTTAACGAATTAGGCTGACGATATTTCGATTAGCTATAAATAAATTGCTATGCGTCATTCTCTGTAGTTGGATTAACATCAGGTTCCCATACTAAAGTTAAGGAGATAAATCAGATTCATGCAAGGAACGTCCCCGCTACTCAAATTTCCGGCTAGCCAGAAAGGAAATCGATATAAGGGTCAAGATATCTCCCAAGTTGCAGCTAAGTTAAGTTAACATATTATATGGTTTACTTCAATAGCGTACTTGAGAAGCTTTTCGAGTGAAAACTTGCTCTATACTGCAAAATAGAATAATGTCGATGTCACCGGATTATTGCAAACACTGTAAGATTGAAATGCATCTTTGTTAGATTATTAACTCTCGATATATTGCGAACAGATTAATACAATAAACCACATCTAAATTCAATAGTTTGCAATATATCCGTGGCTCATTGAGAAGTAAGAGTTTACGATCTCACGCGATTTATTACAAACTAACAGCGATTGCATTAACCCGGTGACTGCTGAGACAGAAACTTTTTTAGTCTTGTACAGGTCTAGTTAGCTTTTTAGGGCTCCGAACATCCGTAAGGACGGAACCCTTATAGGATCACTCGGGTGTCTGTCTGTGTGACTGTCTGTCTGTCTGTCCCTATGTCACAGCCAATTTTCTCCGAATTTATTGGACCGATTCTGTTGAAATTTCGTACACATGTGACCTTTCGTGACCCAAACACGGACGCGTTACATAAATAAATAAATTTACGTAACGCGTCCAAACCCCAAATCAACGCTGTGCGTATCCCAAATCAACATTTTTGTCTTTCTATATTTCTCGCTGGAAATTATCTTCCAATCCTTAATACACAAGGCCACGCCTCTCGAGAGTTAAAACCAACAAACAGAGCACATAACTGGATTTACAAAAGTCCATAAACTGAACGAGAACAGCACAATAAGACAGTCCCATCCTTATCCTTACGCAGTGACAGTTAGTGATGTGATCGGTCCATACGTATCGCTGCGTGTCGCATCACTCGCTTCCGGATAACCTGACCATTTGCGATCGTATTTATTTGCCAAGCGATTTAATTTTAAGACTCTTTCAAAATCTTTGATGGCCTGGATAAAAATTGTATTTGGGATTGTAATACTTACCTGTATATGCACTTGATTTGGGTGAAAAGACATCTTTATTTCATTTATTTATTTTATTTTATTATTTAAGAAGGCCAATTAAAAGTTTACACTGACAATATTAGGGTAGCACAAGAAACAATAGACAGGCAAGAGAAAGTAATAAATAGTAAGCACTTCCAAGTACGGCAGGCTGTGCCGGCGCTGCCGCTGCGGCTGCCGAGGCCCTCAAGCGGCGCAAATATTGTAACCTTATTGGGAATTACAGTTTTGAGCCGTTTGGGGTCGAAACGCTTGGATCATGGGGTCCGAGTGCGCGTCTTCTTTTCAAGGACATATCTCGCCGACTGATCGACATTTTGCGTGACCAGAGGGCTGGCTCGTTCTTTGCTCAAAGAATTAGCATTGCCNGCAAGAGCGCAGGCCGCATAGCACGCCATGCCAGCATCAACGATATTATTCGTCGGGCTTTTGTCACCGCCGGCGTACCTGCGGTATTAGAACCTAGCGGCTTGGTACGGGACGATGGGAAAAGACCAGATGGTATGACGTTGGTGCCGTGGAAGGTGGGTAGGCCTCTGGTGTGGGACGCAACGTGTGTCGACACTCTTGCGCCATCGCATGTTCCAAGTACGGCAGGCTGTGCCGGCGCTGCCGCTGCGGCTGCCGAGGCCCTCAAGCGGCGCAAATATTGTAACCTTATTGGGAATTACAGTTTTGAGCCGTTTGGGGTCGAAACGCTTGGATCATGGGGTCCGAGTGCGCGTCTTCTTTTCAAGGACATATCTCGCCGACTGATCGACATTTTGCGTGACCAGAGGGCTGGCTCGTTCTTTGCTCAAAGAATTAGCATTGCCATTCAACGTGGCAATGCTGCCAGTCTTCTGGGCACGTTTCCGGATGACAGCGATGCGGAGGAATACTTTGACGAGTTTGAGTGTACTTTGTTTTTGTGTATGTACATACTTAGGTTTAGTAGATGTAAATAGTTTTAAGATAGTATATAGTTATATGTTTGTCTGATAGTTATCTTCTATACCAATAAACAAAAAAAAACCTGATAAAAGGTAAGCACTTAAATTATAGAATGAAAAGTGAAAATGAAGAATAAAAAAAAAAGGTTTTAGTGAACGTCACACAGTATTTTTTCTAGAAACTTTTGTTGAAATATTTTGTTTCTAGAAACCACAGGTAATACCAAAAAGTTGTTGCTATTTCAAAGGTTTGAAACACTGAGCTTTTAGTGGACTCAGATCATTAACACTCTGACACAACGAAAAAATCAATTAATAAGTATCTAGCGTTTTCATACATTCGTTTCCACTTGCTTTTTTCCTATTTCTACCACTTTTTCGTACTTTTCTCTGTCATTGAAAACCAGCATTTTAGGAGAAACTTGTCCAGACAAAATTAAATACGAATATCAAATTAAAATTAAAATCAAAAGTCATTTATTCAAATTAGGCTGAGTGCCAGCACTTTTTGAACATCAAAGTTCTACATAAAGACAGTCCCCCAAAACGGCCGCCCGTCACCACTTCCTAGTATTTTAGCTGGGAAGAAGAAGTGGCGCTACAAACTCCCCAGCAACACATCTGTCTGTTGTGTTATAAGAACTAGCATTTATACAAAGGTATGTAAGTAGTCAGTAGGTATTCTTATATTACTTGTAGGTACCTACGTATTACCTATATGGGAATGATCAGAATGCCACAACTATCCGAGTTTGCACCCAAAACAGTATACCAAACCCGTTTGACATAAATATGGTAGGTAACAATGACCTAATTCCGGCCAAAAAGTGGTTTCCGAATCCGAACTGATTTGCATTTGGGTCCCATTAACGTCCTTATCTCAGGTGGCATCTAATTGACATTAATTAAGAGATCCCCCTTCAGATATCGATATACCGCTTCTAATTAATTTTATATTGATATTTAATTGAATAATTAAGGTTAGTAGGTAATAAAATTGGTTGAAGTGTTTACTTAAACAGGTCGGTTAGTCTTGCATGTTATTTAGAATATTTTAAGATTGTTTATGACAAAAAAAATCTATTTTTTTTGGAATTCGAAAATTATTTCATCAGCGCGTACTTTTTTTTTAAGGATGAGAAATCATCAATTGACTGCGGGGATAAAATTCAAAATTCAAAATTCAAAAGTCATTTATTCAAATTAGGCTGAGTGCCAGCACTTTTTGAACGTCAAAGTTCTACATAAAGACAGTCCCCCAAAACGGCCGCCCGTCACCACTTCCTAGTGTTTTAGCTGGGAAGAAGAAGTGGCGCAACAAACTCCCCAGCAACACATCTGTCTGTTGAGTTATAAGAACTATCACTTATACAAAGGTATGTAAGTAGTCAGTATTCTTACAAAGAAAACAATACAACAAAGGTAACACGTAAAAACATAAAACTTAATAATTCGCTACTTGTAAGCTAGCACACTCCATTATGCCAGCATAAACAGACAAACTCAAGCATAAAAACAATATCAAATCAAACTAAATAAGCCTCCAGACATGAAGGGTGTGCCCGCTTACACGTACAGAGGGTAGAATTTAATAAAAAGATCTGTGACTCGACGCCACAAGTGATAAACCAGGGCCATCAAAATTAAACATTAAGCATATAATCGTTATAACAATAGTAAAA
>NDFZ01005434.1:703832-759723 GCA_002192655.3 Mamestra configurata | reverse complement strand
AATTCAAAAGTCATTTATTCAAATTAGGCTGAGTGCCAGCACTTTTTGAACGTCAAAGTTCTACATAAAGACAGTCCCCCAAAACGCCCGCCCGTCACCACTTCCTAGTGTTTTAGCTGGGAAGAAGAAGTGGCGCAACAAACTCCCCAGCAACACATCTGTCTGTTGAGTTATAAGAACTATCACTTATACAAAGATATGTAAGTAGTCAGTATTCTTACAAAGAAAACAATACAACAAAGGTAACACGTAAAAACATAAAACTTAATAATTCGCTACTTGTAAGCTAGCACACTCCATTATGCCAGCATAAACAGACAAACTCAAGCATAAAAACAATATCAAATCAAACTAAATAAGCCTCCAGACATGAAGGGTGTGCCCGCTTACACGTACAGAGGGTAGAATTTAATAAAAAGATCTGTGACTCGACGCCACAAGTGATAAACCAGGGCCATCAAAATTAAACATTAAGCATATAATCGTTATAACAATAGTAAAATCCATGGCTAACAAGACGACCTTTCACCACAAGCAGCACCCGTTCACGAGCATAACGCAAAGATCAGCCATTACCCCCCTCGCCATATCGTACTACTAGGTACAACTGTCGAAGTCACTAGTTAATCACATGTTGCAATACACTCATTATAAAACATTGTTATGAGAGTATTAAGTCAATACATAAAAAAATAACAAATAATTGACCTCTACGGACATATAAATTAACAAATATATGAACTCATATGTCATAAGCTAACTATGAAAGAACATTAAAAACGAAGTATTAAAAACGAAGTATGTCTTGCGTTCAACACTGCGACCACCTATTATCATCGTCTAAATAATCATTGATTGAATAGTATGCCTTCGAACAAAGGTTAGATTTAACTTTAGCTTTAAACGAGTTAAAAGGCAGCTCAACATTAAAAAAGAGTTTTGGCCCTTCCAAAGTCCAATCTTACTCTAAACTAAAATTCAACAAAATTGGTTTTGTCTCTCATTCAATTATAGAGCTCAGGCATTGATCAGTGTGTAGGAAATAACAATTGTACATTACAAAGCACCATTGAACAATAAAATAAATAAATAATTTCTAAATTATCAGCCAACACAGTAGGATTAACCGAATCCCATTGAACGAACAACGAAAACCGTTTTTCTCATGAATATACATTTTTATCAGCTACTTCTTTTACATAACCCAATATATTAAAACGATACCAAATGGAAAGTCATCGGTATTCAGTAAAACAAGATAGGTATTTTTATCAAACCTACGCGAAAGAACATTATTTAAAAGTGCCCAGCAATCGTTAAAATTCAAATTTCACTAGTTTCCCATAGGAAAAATAACATAAGGGTCAAGTCACACCGAGACGCGACGCGACGCGATGTTATTATGCTTGAAGAGACTATAGTTTTGCTCTACGGAACGCATTGCGGCGACGCCTGGGGATGTGCTTTATTTTGTTTTAATTCTTTCAGTGACCTTGTACCTTTTTGTTTAACAAATAAGTTTTGTCATCATAACTCAGCATGTCAGTGGAAAAACGTCCACTGCTGGACACAGGCCTCCCCCAACTGTCGCCACATCGACCGTTTCCGAATTTCCGCAGCCTTCACCAGGTCATCAGGTCAACCTTGGCCTTCCAACGCTGCGGCTTACGGTGTGCGGTAGTAACTCCAGAACTTTCGATCTCATCAACTATTGTTTTGCAACCTTTGTACCCTATCAACTGCTACTTAAGTTTGGCGATTCTTCAGGCTATGTCGGTAACCTTGGTTCTCCCCCACAAAGGAACCTCCATATCCCTTTCATTGACCTTTAGATGACTTTAACCCTTCTGATTAGAAATAAAGTACTAAATATAATTTAAACTACGATAGAATTTAAAACTTTGAGAGAAAAAGATCGAGCAACGTCATATCGCATCGAATCTCGGTGGGAACTGACCCTAAAGCCACAAAATTACGAAACTTAGTGACGTGAACCAGTTTACCCGAATTAATCGAGTGGCGTTACTTCTGATTCAATTGTTTTGTAATCGAATAAAATTGTGTGCGCTTGATTGAATCGAGTGATTTGTTTATCTTGAAAATAGTTTCCATATTTAAAAAGTAAATAGTCAATTGTTTTTCAATGTTAGTTATGTCAGATTGCATTGCTGATTGAATTATCAAATTATCCGCTTTCGAATTCATTCAACTGCTAAATACTACTGTAGGCAGCTAAATACTACTTAATTAATTGGCCTTTCGCGTTACGGCGGTCTGTGGGCGCCTTTATAGTCTTGCATCAAAAGTTCAAAATAGGCATTTTCAGCCTACACAACTATAACTATTGTTTTATTAATAATAACATTGGGTGTATTGCAACACCCTTAGGAAACTCTTTTATAATTATTTTTCGTCAATCTAAATTCGTTTGCTACAACAGTAAAACTATTTTAAAAGCTCATAGGACAGCGTATATGCCAACTACTCTATGTAGGGTTAATTTTAATTCTTTAGCAATATTTCAGGGAGTGAAAGCACCACTCATGAATATGATCAATATTCACTATGGGACCAACCGGAGCGACAATATTTCACTTCGCCGACGTAGGAATCGAATCCAGAAATCCATACTCTTTAGTCATGTCTTTTGTGGCCTCATTTTGGAAATTGCTAAATTAATTCTCAGGAAATTATTTCATAAAGCCGTTGTTTATTTGAAATGTACTGACCAACATCACAGATGGTACAGGCGAGATAACTTTCCCATACTATTAAGTATGGGAATTATGAGTAAGAGTAAGAATATGTTTGGGAAACACAAAAACCTGCATCTTGCATCTGGTATTAACACCACACGATTGCAGGATTCTAAAATTTAACAATGGTAGTTCACTGAATTTCAATAAAAACCTACACTGCTTTGATCACAGGGAGTCTTACAAGTAGACTAACCTAACGTCTTTTGAATCCAGGGAAGAACCAAAAGCTCTGTGAATTAAAAAATCTTATATTAACGCTTGTTACCTGAATTATTTGGTGCTTATCTTTATACCTAAATGCTTTCTCTGTCTAATCTTAACTTATATTATAAAGTGGTTGATCAATTTCTTTTCAAGAAATCTTCTTTGAAAGATGATTTTTGAAAATCAACTTATTTCTGCGTGCAAGCTTCTTTTGTCCCGGAAAACGGTTGCTGAGAGATAGGCCACGATAGAAAAACCACGGCAAAACTAATCCCTACTTCGTTAGTTAACGGTATACCAACCATGCCAGCATGAATTGATTAATAGCCCAAATACCTTGAAGTCGGAATTATTCTTAAACCTCAATATCAATGACAATACAAACATGTGTATTCAACAAGCCATACAATGAACATAACACATCTATAGAACCTCCTTTTTGATGTCGAGCACAAATCAACAATGATGACTCACCGATTTGGAATGATCGAACCCTGTTGAAGTCACATGAAGTAGCCACGATAACTCTTCCATTATTTAGCAAGAGACCGAAAAAAAACACTATGATGCAAGCAAACATTTTAAACAATTACAAAATCAATTTATTTCATAATAGTTCCGATGACATCGCGGCAGATCCAGGCGAAGATGGCGGGACGAGTTTGACGCCTATTGATAGGATTGGTCTACACTTTCCCAAAGGTGGAAGAAACAAAGAGAAGCCTTTGCCCTGCAGTGGGAAAGAACAGGCTTAAAATAAATAAAAACAAATAAATATGTCAGAAGTTACCTAACGATGATGAGTCATATAACCAGAATTAAAGCACCTATTAATGTCTATCTAAAAACTGGTTGTGCCGTGCTAAAAAAAACAGTCACCAAGAAGTAGATGGATTATCTAGGTACCAGCGATGCGATGGCTCTATAGGTTTGCCACTGCCTTGAAAGTCAGAATCAACAGTGGTGATCACCAGAAAAGTGCCAAGCCAATGAAGCTTGACGAGTCCCGAAGAAACGATTTAACTATCCCGCGGAAATGAATTAGAAAAGAACAGCTTAAAAATAACAGCTAAGGAGTAGGAAGACATACTTTCCACTTACCCTATAACATCAACAATTACAATTTTAAATTAAATTTAACAGCCCCGCAGTTGTAACGACATGTCACACCAGAGGGGCAATTTTAAGCAGCGTTCACATATGCATCGCACTCGCAAATACTGTCAAAACAATCTCTAATTTCCATACATTTTGACAAATTTGTAACATTGATTGTCGCTGAAATGTTGCCACTTGAGTTTGAATACTTTTCACATACGAGATATGGTCTTCAGAGTCCACATTAGCTTAAGAATCCTACTAAAACCACCACACAGTTTATAAGTGGCCTGTACACACAAAATTAGCCCTGTTTACACCACAGGGAGTACGATATTCGTCTCAGCCTTCAAGAGAAGCCAAAAAGTCGAACAATGCAGCCAGTAATGTCACTCGGGCAAGATTCCCACGTCGTTAGGTCATTGACTGACGGTCGTTTATCGATCGACTCTATAGTTTTTGCAATTGATTCCAGCGATTCTTCGGCCTACCTCGGCTAACGAGTGTTTGGATCGATACTTGTATTTATTTTGGTTTCATGTGTTCTTTGGAGTGGTATCTGTAGTTATTGTTTGGTTGGCGGTTCTGTGTCTAAGTTTTACGTTAAGGTCTATGACCAAGAAAGTTTTAAGGCTCAGGTGGCTCTACACAAAGTCAACACGTGGCATTTAAACAGAGTTTGTCAATCCCATTATCCTAAATCCCTAGCACAGGTATTTCTCATACTTAAAAGGAGACTCCTAATATGTAAGATATATTGTAGAAGTTTAAAAGTTACCGAAATAAAATGATCAAATAAATTATTATTATAAATTTTGACTTTAAAATGATTAAAATAAAAATATTTAATCATAATATAAATCTTTAGCACGCTACCGCTGACAGAATGGCATTTGACTTTATGGTAATTAAAAATAAAAAAGTCACAGGCCCCGTTTCAGTGTCCATAGAAGAACTATATCTATAATTTCTGTAGAATATTGTTGATGGTGTGATTTATGAAATAATTACTACATAAGAAATGATTTCATTAAACTGATGCTACCTATAACTGCTAAAATGTCTGAAAAAAGCTATTAATTTCAAGGTAGATTAGGAGCCGTCTCTGGTAGTAGGATCCAATTACGAAAATTCATTTACTGGAAGAATGCTACATTGTCGTTTATTGTCCTAGGCTACTTTTATCCCGAAAAATTGCCAGTTCCTGTGGGGACAGCCACGGCAGCAAAGCCACGAAAAAATCTAGCCATAAATAAAATTATGTTCAGGACAACTTGCTACTAGGAGCACATAACAATGACAGAGTATCAGCAGACTTAACACATATATTTCCATCACATTATGTACGTCTACATCATTCATGCCACGTACTAATCATAGCAGATAGCTTATTACTACAAGCAATTGTATGTGCTTGTCCATTTATCTCCGATACAAGGCAATGTGGACAGGGATCTATCTGCTATCAATAAGGGGTTGGAGTGTAAAGATGAGATGTAGAGCGCTAGTAAACTTGATGTCCCGTGATTTTCAAAGTTGCTCCAATTAGACTTTGCAAATTAGAGGTGTAACTTTGTCATTTTACGGCAGTTTGTTCATAAATCGTAATTAGCCGTAAGTTGTTTTAATAATCTTCGAGCTGAGAAGACTGATTACTGATTGCAATCGGTTGGTAGAATGACGCTGTATTTCTCTTGACGCAGGTTCCACTGTGATTAAAGCAAAGGTCTATCTTAATTATTTATAACTGATATCTTAATCTGATAACTTAATCAGTTACAACTGATTAAGATAGACCTTTGCATCAAAAGCAAGAGTGATCATAGTCGAACCTGCGTCAAGAGAAATAATCCGATTTCGATGAAATTTATTTTGAAGTTAAAAATTGACTCTGATGAAAATGAAAATAGCAAATTGAGAGCAATATAACTCCTAATTATTTTTACAGACATGAAAGCCTACCTTTTTCCTACCAAACATTCTGAAATCGTATTAATTGAAAGCAAAAGAGCCAATGCTCATTTATCGAACGGCGGCTTATGTAGCGTTTTTGCGAAAACGCTGTGAATGTGATTCTAAAAACGCTGCTCACAGCATGTCTACCTTGTCTTTTCCATACTCCGCAGCAGGTGCGTATTTGCGAATCAATCGTACTGTCACACTGTAAACTGCGCTGAGCCGTAAAAGGTAGTCTGACGTACTGAGATCAAGTTTTCTTTCTTTATCTTTTTGCTTTAAAAGAAAAGAAAATCCTCCCAAGTATGCGTCTGTGTTATTATGCATTTAATCAATTAATGTTTGCTGTGGGACTTGTGGACTGGTGCTGTGGGAAATTAACATTTTCCCTCGTCTCATGGTTGAATAGTTTGTGCTATATTCTGGCTTTAGGACCGTTATTTAAAACTACGCGTTATCGTCTTATTTTATGTCCACATGGCCGAAAGGTGAGTTAATTAGACTCTGCAATATATCATCATCTGTTAACAATCTGCTCAGCCTTGTTTTGAAACACATATGTTGATTTATTTAACAGTTTATGTACACACATTTAACAAACAGATAAGAAATAAGGAAACAGAAAAATAGGTACAAAGTAGATATAGGTATATTTTTTGTTTTTTTTAGCCCAAAATGTCCCACTGCTGGGGAAAGACCTCCCCCAAGTCTTTCCAAGAATTCTTTTCCTGCCCACCTCGCGCCAGCACTCATATTACGCGTTCAGATCGCCACCTCTTTCTGGACTCTTTGGCACCGTCCATTTTCGAGCACCCATTTTGTGGAGACTTTTGCCCAACGATCACAGTGCATACGGCTCACGTGACCCGCCCAATCGCATTTGAGCCTGGCAGCCTTCTTACCCACGTCTACAATTCCCGTTTTGGAACGCAGCGTGGTGTTTCTAATTCTGTCCTGTCTTTTTACGCCCAGAGCGATTGAACGCAGCATGCGTTCAATCGCTCTTTGGCTAACTTTAATATTTATTAAAACTTTATGCACTAGTAAAAACACAGTACTATGGCTGACTTTTAATGCCTTTGGTATGGTTTAGTCTAAAATGCAACTTATTTTACGACTGCCTATCTGACTACCACAACTGGGTGGTTCGTCGATCAATGACAGTCGGGAATAACTGCTTAACGAGATCTGGATATGGAGAACTCTCAGTATGTAATTAATTCTGACCCATCCACGGACAGACCTCGGTATGGTTTGCTTAACCTTGAATTATAGCTGTCTAGTTGGATAGTATGCCGTAGCAAGTTAGGTAATTAGAAAAACAAAACAATAAAACCGCTTTTTTTAACACTTACTCTGATTTCCAAGGAATGCGGAACGATGGAACTTTTAACTTAACTTATACAGAATGCAGTAGATGACATTTTAGATAAGGTTTCAAATCGTTGTCACCTGAGCTTTTGACTGGGCAATAATATGTTTATAAGAATCAATATAAAAGGTATAAAATTGATCACTTGGAATGTTATATCGAAGTCGTACCTATCAAATGGACTAGTTAGAAACGTGTTGGTTACATTAATTTTGTAGAATCAATAAAGTGCTTGGCTATTTGGAAACAGCTGTGTAAATACGAGTATACGTACTTGTTGAGACAGTGGAAATTTTTAAAGCCACTTGCATAAATATGAGAATGACCGAACAATGCACGAAAACATCGTGAGAAAATCGCAAATTACTAATACACCTTAAGCAAGTGTGGTGGACCAGTATGGAGCAGACAATAGAGACAGACTCTGTCAGACAATTTTGGATAGAAAGCTTTCATGGGGCATTCTGTAAACCTTTCATCGTGAAAGCCGAGAGCTTGAAGTGAAGTGTCATTCAGTCCATCTTCATATCATGGATTGACAGCTCAGTTCGTGTTCAGTTCTTATTTTCGAGTACCTAGATAGCTAACTCCTTATACTAGCTTTTGCCCGAGTAGTGCCCGTTCCCGTAGAAATTTCGGAAAATCGTCTCTTAGTGATCCCCTACACTCCCAAGGAACCTACATGACAATTTCAGGTTTCTACGACCAGTGGTTTCGGCTGTGCCTTGTCTGTCAGTCACTGAAACAGTCAGTCAGTAACGGAAGAATTTTAAATTTTATTTTTATTTGTTGTAAACCTACCACAGTGTAGTCTTTTTAACCCAAAGGTTGACTGATAGAGAATGCCCTGATGCATTAAGTCCGCCCATGTACCACTATTGTAAATTTTATACATTAGGATTATTTGGGCCCACAGTAGGGGGCTACTTGGATTGCAGCATCAGTGGCATTCATTAAATCCCCTAAAGTACATGTGTATGGCCACTTGGTGTATTCCAACGTGTGGGTCATATTTTGAACAAGGGCACCGCATCCACTTCGCCAAGTTGTGTCTGTAGCGGCCTACCTGGGTCATCACCATCATCATATCAGCCGAAAGCTGTCACTGCTGGACATAGCACACAATGCACAGAAAATGCTGCTGCCCATTCTCTGGTGAGTCCCTTAGTCACCTCTTACGACACCCACGGGAAGTGATGGGATGGTACTATTCTTTTACGTCCGACACCATACAGTAGGTACCCTACCTGGGTGCATGAAAGGAAAAGGAGCATATTCAATACAATTATGTTCTCAAGGTGAGATTTTTACAGAATAACACTACAGAGCATCATTGGACGCGATAGAGGCCAAGACCCCAAAGAGTTCCAAGCCCAAAAACCAGTCGTCCCATCAGCGACTTAGCTCATTATTCATAGTTACAAAGCGACTAACTCATTATACATGATACAGCATCTAAAATTGGAAAGTAAAGGTGCTGGCTCACGCGGCTGCGCCCACGCACGCGTAGGCGACGACTACAATGACAGAACGGTCGTGTTTCTGTTTGGCGGCAACGGTGAATTAGGTGGGATGCAGTGATAGGCGGAAGCGATTTTTAGGCGTATTTTTTTGTGAAATCTTTTAATATTTGACGAAAATAAGTCGATATTAAATTTTGTATTGCCAAATAAGTCGATAATAAAATTGAAGAACTAAGCTACAGACATTTAAGTTACTCATATTTAAATCCTTTCACAATAATTTTCTCGGTCGAGAGAAATAAAAACATGAGGACAAAAAATATTACAGCGTTTGAAATACATATTAGACAAGCCCTGTGGTGCGATTTTACATCGGCAAAAGTGACTTCCATAAAAACATGTATTCAGTTATTCAATACCTTTAGGTAGATAAATAAAAAAAAACCTTTATTTGTGCTAATTTTCTTCGAAGGAACTCAATTCCATGCTTCTAGGCCTAGTTGTTTATGGTGTCTTTTTGTATTAATAAATGTATGATTTTAATCATTTCCTTATAACAATAAAAATCACAGTGAAAATATCAAGCTTAAAAAGCTTTAAAGCGTGATCAATCTCTACCCGCCATCGCTTATCAACAAAACCGCAGTCTCTTAAAAAATACATAATTATTATAACAAATATCCCACAATATATTTAAATTAGTTAGGCAATACATTCTCTATAAGAAGGCGATCGAATGTAGACTAAAACCAAACATGGAAGTAATTTTGCATAAAATGATACGATTACAAACTGGTTTGAAATTCGTTGTGTCTGATAAAACATCTGTTGCTTTTCTTTGTTTTAAATGTTGAATAGCCACTTTGATATTCTAATTAATTATAATTAAGTATGAATTTGGGATAGTGTTTAATTATTTATGTTATTTTAAATCGTTCTTTGATGTCTTGATGACGTATTTGACAGGTGAGAACTAGAAAAAAGATGTCTCATTAATGAGGCACTTAATTTGTTTTTGTTGATTCTTTGTTCTTAATACTGTAGACGAAATAAATACTAGAAGAAGTAAAGACTTTATAATGATAACTGTTCGAGTTCGAGATGGTTTATAGAAAATACAATGATAGTTAGAAGCTTTATATACGACAAAGAGCAGCAAAAACATACTAAGGGCTATAAGGAAACTTAGATTCAGGAACGTGTAAAACACCACCTTAATTTATACTAAAGTTTGTTAGTTTAGGATACAGTAGTGTTTGATAATTCTTAATTCAGGGGTCGTTATACGAAGTGCCAGTACCATCATTATTCCGATGTGAGAAAGGGATAGTGCTATTCAACCTGTATAGCTCCGTCTCTCTTTCACACCGGAATTATGATAGGTTAGGTAGAAAAACGCGGCGGGAGCTTATCATGATTTGTTACTAGAAGACCAAAACAAACTTGTCAACAGTGTATAAGAATAAATCAATGATAGCAAAAGAGACATACAAAACAAAAAGAGATTTCAATTATCACACTTTAAAATATACTCTATCCGGTCCTCCAAATCTCAAGGTTGATCCCGCTGATGATAAAGGTCTTATTAATGTGTCTAGACGTTATTTATGTGATTAATATCAAACTGATGAATGACACCGTCAATTAGTCAACGCCTTGTACGAAAAGATTTGCAGCTGCGATCTAGATTTCTGAGAACATCGGTGACCTAGGATACCCAAATCTGAACATCTGTGTCGTAGGATACTGGTTGACAGTAATTAGTTTTAATATTGCCGAAAGCCAGACGCTATCAAGGCCGACTGAGTCGATGATGGAGGGGCTTGCTCGACTCCTACCGACGGGACGCACTTAGACAAAATTGTCTTGATAAAGGAGACTGCCCGTCAATGGGACGAAGTAGGCTAAATAGATATTAGACGGATAGGCAAGAATCCCAAAACCCGGCAGTTGGATTTATTCATGATTCAAAATTCAAAAATGTGAAGAATGGAGATGACTACTGAAATGACGACTAATAGGGAAATAAGGAAATAGTAGTGATGTTACACCGACTCTAAATAAATTGGATAACCGCAAGAGGATTACGTTACAATAGTCGTTGATCCAGTCCCAAAGTTAAAAATAAAACTGCTGAAATATCAAATAAGTTTAAGTTGTAAAAATATCAACCTCAAAGAAAGCAACGAACAGCCTAATTAAATCAGTGCCAGAGTGATAATTTTTGAAGGTGAGTTTTCATACAAACTCCAAAAGCCCAATTGTATCTGACTCTTTCTTAGAATTTGGATCGAAAACGGCTTATCGCATGAATTTTTTGGAAAAATCTCTTTCAAACCACTTTCTCTATTTCCTCCACCATCCGCATCCATTTCAAATCCTATCATCGCATTTCCATGGTTATTAATTACTGCTTGTGGTCAATAACTTATAATTAGCTTCGCACTGATTGCTATTTGCGTCTGCCTCACTTATATGAAGCAATGTTTTTAATTGCTCGCTCTAATCAACTCACTGTTGCAATGGTAGTGAATCTTTTCAGCGATTATACAATCCAGGAGGATCTGTATGGAGTTGATCCCTTCTTTAATGGCGTGGATATGGTCTTTACGATATTGCCTTTCACTTGGCAGGACATAAATATATGTAGGAGCAATGAAATTATTCTGGTCCATTTCGCTGGTCTGTCTTTGTTTAGTTCATATGTGCATCATTGTGTATTAGTATAGCAGTTAATAGAAATAGCTTCTAGTGTACATGTAATGTATGTGCTTCACTTTCTTTATTTGAATAAACACCTAAATTATTATGACCTGATGAGTTTTGTCGTTCGTTTTTCTAATTTATTTGATCTTTATTCCATTATCCTAATATCTTCAAAATTAAAGTGAACAGGCTTCTTCTGGGTAAGCTCGCTCCATCGTCGACTTTTTTTCTGTCATCTATGACATAGACTAGAGTCAAGAGCAAACCCATATTTAAAAAAATGGTTACCTAACGACTAAAATATCTTAGGAGTTTCCTGTTCGCTTTGACTCATATTCCAAACTATTTGGCACACAAAAATTGCAACTTCTGCCAATAGTACCTATCCGTCTGTTTTCACCTTAAATTCATATCTGAACCGAAAATTCTTATACTGTTGGAAAGGTACATTATCAATGAGTATTTTTCATCTCGGGAAAAAGTATGGTTCCTGTAGCGTAGGCAGCAAAAGCGATGCCCCGGGCTAGTCGTGTATAGTAATAAAAACATAATTCTGGTCCACAGTTACTGAATGTGACTTACTAAGCCCATAAATTCAAATCATTCGCTTGTAATATATTCATTATGTTTATAGACTGTCCTATTTAGCATTTTACCTTTATTATACCTCTGTCACTAACAGTCAAAGCTTTAAACAACTTTATTTCTTTTTTATTACAACCTTTTTATTGTCGATGGACTAAAAAATTCACCGTGATACCAACCTAACGTAAAATTCGAGATTACAACACTAGGTTATGGTAATCCGTTGGTATTCAGCGTTGGTGTTTAATAGTGTTGTGGAATTATCGATAAAAAGTTATCGATAGGCGATCTATTCAAATCGGTTGCTGTCAAATTTAATGTATATTTAATATTGGTATTTTGGTAAATGTATTCAGTACAGTGAATTAATTAAATACCTATATGTAAAATTAATAGTGACTCATCTAAGATATTTTGTTACACTAATGGGGCTGAATTGCCGATATATATCGAAATGATTTATTTATTGCTATATAATTGTAACTGGAAACCCTCTTTTAGTTTTAGATTTAGCAGTATCCAAAACATAGATACACACAGTCGAACTTATTTTCATTTAACTAAGATAATATTGTTTCATCACTTTAGGCAGTATTAAGGTACCAACACCAATAAGCCAGTAATAAATCTGCATCAATTCAATTAGGCGCCATTCATCAAAACCAACCCTGCGATAACCATAAATCACTCAAATACACGAGCAAGAAACAAATCGATTCCCATATCGATAGGTACAATCGATCCCAACACCGATAACAACAATCGATTGTACAACACACTAGTTTCATTGATCGCCCGCCGTCGCCCATTCACTGGCTCGCGTAGGCTTGACGCCCGCAGCCATTGTGCGTGCGTAGGCGGCTTTATAATCATTAATAATTACACACGACGACTCGTTGACATGTAAATTAACGCTTTATATCGATATGCACACGAATCACGATTTCTAGTTCAATCGATAAATTGATTGGTTGGTGGTACGTCACTTTCCCACGTGTTTTTTTATGTTTATTTGTTTTTTTGATTTGATTGTTTTAGAATTAGGTATTATTGGTATTGTTTTAGAATTAGGTATTATTAGTATTGTTTTAGAATTGGGTATTATTGGTGTATTTTTCTAGTATATGAATATGCTAATTTGATGACCTGGTTATTTTAAGGCTAAAATTGGAAAGTCATTATATCTATCTTCTAGATGTCTGTGCCAGTTGTTTGAATACTGGCTTATCGGTAACATTAAGTTTTTTTGTTGCAGATTTGAGTGAAATTTGGAATAGTTTTCTACTCAAGTCTGTTACATCTTTTTGAATAACTAAGTGTATCCATATAACCGCACAAGTGCGAGTCAGACTCGCGCATCAAGGATTTCGATCGAGATTTGATTTTTCCGAGTAAGTACCTATACATTACCTACGAAACTTTATAAACTATGAAAGCACTCTCATTACTCTGACAAAAATATAGCCGGTAAGATTGAAGGACAACCTAATTTTGTTGTTGAAAAAATGTTCTACCATACATTAATGTTAGTCTCCGTCAATTCTTCAACCGAAAATATAAGTTTGTAATCGTAAAAAATGTTTTTTTAAATGATAAAACTACAAATTCCCAAAATTTTCAAACTTTTACCTGTACTTGAACTGTAAGATCTATCTTCGTGCCAAATTTCATTATAAGGGATTCGTTTTTGCCGACTTAGATACGGAACCCTATAAATACACTTTTGGAGGGGCAAAGGACCGTCGAGTTGGTCAGGAAAGTCGGTCAGGTAAAAGATGAAGTTGGTTGCGCGTTCCAAAGCGTGAGTCTCTAAGGAAAAGAACATGCAAGAAACTCCCTTGAACCTATTAACCTGACTGAGCATCCTCAGCCACAATCAATTAAATGAAAACAATTTCATTCTATGATCAGATCACCACACTTGTTAAAAGAGATGGTTTCTAAATAATTCTATTATAAGCTAACAGGAGCATTTTTATTTTCACAGCCATTTTTTAATCCAAATCAGCGTGGTCGCTTACTGGGGAATAACTAAATGTTTAAGAAAGAAAGCTATATTTTATACATCTTTTTTACCAGTCGATATACAAGCTGAAATTTTAATGGTGGTTTTCCCGCAGTGAAATAATTTTATTGCTTTGGTAATACAATCAATTTATAAAAAAAAAAATACTACGCGCGAGAGCTTACTTTGCTCTGAACATTTTTATGAATCGGTTTTTACTTTGTCGTCGGCGCGCCGCCGCTCTGCTAGTACCTACGTACGTCACGTGCAGTGAGTTACTATTGCTTCTCACGCTTTCGAGTTTATGAGTATTTTTTTAATTATTTGAAAAACAAAATGAAGTTTAACTTTATGTTTCGATAGTTCTACTGATGGCTAATCGTTCTGCCGCGGGAAAACAACTATTAAAATTTCAGCGTGTATATTTTTCTACATAGGTATACAAATATACCGAGGTGACCGATTACAACGAAGACAAGCCATCGACACGGGAGATATTATAGTGCACAAGCAAGCTGCTCATGTCATGGTGGAAATATAAGCCCTTTATCAAAATGATAACGGGTTGACTACCCAGGGTGCACCGGACGTAGGTAGAGGTACTACCTACACGGAGTTTCCAATAAAACATGTCATAACTTTTTCAAATGGAAAGCTATTTACATATTTATGATGCCAATATATTGTTTAGAAAAAATAAGAGCTTAAGAGTTTATAAAATAATGATTAAAAAAACCTTCCAAAAATTTTGAGATTTTGAGTTCGGTCACTTTCATTCTCACTGTGCGATATATTTAAACTCGTTTGCTCGACAACGTAGAACACGCAATGGATACGATCGCCATGTCAAAATGAAAGCATACAATGACCGAGTGCATTAATTTTTATTTTACGCAATTAGGCTATTGGTCTTTGTACTACCGGACTCATATGTCCTTAACATCTTTTTTATCTCAGTACTAAGCTCCATTAGATCACTAAAAAAACATTTCACGGGCGGAACCGCGGGCAGAAGCTAGTACGTGCATGTATTATGTGTATACTGAATACATTTATTTACATATGATAATTGTGTCTTCATGCTCCGTTATGTTTATAAATAAGACTGAACCGGCTGGCTAGTGGCAAGACACTAGCATACAGTGTGTTTTATACTAAAAAGATGACTTCAATATGACAAAGATAACTTTAATTTGGTAATACTAACACGCTATGGGCCTACGATGCCTGAAAATAAACGATTTTTATTTATTATTATAAAAGTCCTAAAAAGTTTTTTTTTATTATTTATTAAACTGGTAGGTACACTATTTGTTTTTTTTTTATAATTTTACTCGACAAACTAATTATTTTGATGGCGAATAGGCGTGACTAGCCCCCATAGACAAATAAAACGCGTCAGGTCGCAAACAATGCACTGTCAAATTTTATAGAGAAAAAAAGGTTTTTCCGCTACTGTCACCAGACGGCGCTTATTCAGTTACAATACAAATAGACGTTTACGCAAACGTGATCGAGAACGTTAAAAAACTCGCACTAATCCCACAGAATACAATTTGTCTAGAGCCTCTGATTGTTTTGGGATTGCGATAGTGTAGCGGCATCAATGCCGCCACAAGAAAAACTAAGAAGCAAAATTTGTGCGGCAACAAAAAGAACCGCAGCGCCATCTGCGACGAACTAACGATGAAATCCTGCATCGCGCAAGCAAAGTTCTCCGTGCGATTTGAACATATACAACAGTCCGAATATCAACTATCGGGCAGTTGCCCACCAGACACAACAACCGTCTGGTTCGGAGGATCCTCCCCTTTTCAGTGGAGCTATGCGGGACTCTACTCTCTGTACCGCATACCTCTATTATAGTATCGATAACAATAGTGTTAAACCAAGTTCGCAACTTTGAAAGATCTGAAGGCTTTATTCTACGAATTATTAAACAACGTTCTCATTCGCATCTCAGTCGCAATCTGTCAAAAAAGCCTCAAATTCCATACATTTACACACTGTGCTAACTACATGATGCTCGGAAAACCTCGTTACGGACACTTTTTAAGTCTTGGCTTACACTTTCTAAAAAGTGTCAAAAAAATCTGCATTAGGTACACTTTCTTCTTCTTCTTCAGTCGGTCCCTCATTACTGAGGATCGTGGTCACGGGACCCCTTTAAGCGGACAATCTGTCTCCACCGATTCCGGTCCAAAGTTGCCATCACCACCTGCTGGAATTTGCTTGAGGACATAGCTTCTTTAACTTGGTTCGACCATCGTGTTGGCGACCGGCCTCGTGCTCTCTTTCCTTCCGTATTGCCAACAATTGCCAGCTTTTCAAGGCTGCTATCTCCCCTTCGCATTATGTGGCGTTACACTTTAGTACTTGAAATTTTTTAAAGCTTTGCAGGTTCAATAGGGTCCAATGTACTAGCAAGATATTATAAATACATGGATTTAGGTATAAGAAGGGTATTGACGCTATCTCACAACTCACACACTCGTAAACAATAAAACTATCCTACACAAATCATTTGAACAGCAAAGTTTGGTACCAAAGTGGAGCTTGCAAAAAACAACTCCCCCTGTACATCCCAGGGCTCGCATATTGTGTCTGAGCTCAGTATTTCAAGGAATGCTTTGTACCGTTTCGGGGTATGCTCCTTGACTAGAAAGGAATACGGGCTACTGGTATTTATGTATGTATTGAAATGGTTCTTAGTATGTACTGAGTACAAGATAACCCTGTATCTTTGTTAAATAACATAGTAGGTCTTTGTGAAGGAGCTTATAGCGCACATAGAGGCACCATCATTACATTTTTCAACCGACTTCATAAAAGGAGGAGGTTCTCAATTCTGTTGTTATTTTTTTTTATGATTGTTACTTCAGAACTCCGTCGTTTATGAACCGATGTGAAAAAATATTTTGGTTCAGTTTGGTTTTTAAATAAATATAGCTTGAGGACAAAAAAAATAATATATATCATCCAAGTATGTAAACGAAATTTAGCTTGTTTTGCTTTTCTGTGACTTTCCAGTGGTGTTGTTAGGTGTGGGTTACCACTAAAAAGTGAAAAACAATAAACTTTTTTACAAAATAATACATTAATTTTGGAGAATTCGGTATTTTGGTTGTTTCTTCGTATTTTAACACCGACTTCACCGTAATTAAAGTTATTTTATACTTTGCAGTGTTTTTTTTTATTCGGATGTCGGTTGTATTTTTTTGTAAAAAAGTATTTTGGGTTCCATACTCGAAGGGTAACCTTAATACTAATACTCCACTGTCCGTCCGTTCTGTCTATCAGCGGGCTGTATTGTATCTCATGAACAGTAAAAGGCGGACAGTTGTAACTTTTGCAAATTGTGCGTCTGAGATTATTCAAAGTCCAAAAGGTATGATATTGAAATAAACCAAAAATTCAGCAAAGTCAAAGTCAAAACGTTTATTTCAATTAGGCCATTAAACGGCACTTTGGAACGTCATCATTTACAACATTTAAATATTCCGACAAAAACTATCTCTGATAGCATCATTATCTAGAGCCTCAGTAGCTTTTACAAGCGTATTCTCATAATGTTATTTTAAAGGTATTTTATATGTCAAATAAATATAATGAGAAGATATACTTCCCACGAAATGAGCTGTCATTTTGTATGCAAATTGAGTGCTGCAACTGTTGCTATATGAGCTCATCTTAACTACAATGGCCCATTTGAACGCCCTAGTGTCTGCGGACTAATATGTCGGTACCTAGTAAAAACTTCAGGGGCTAGGAGGTTAAATAAAGCGCAGTATACTTTCCAATGCTTCGTTATATTTTTCATAATAATCCATTAAAATCCTTAACCAAAAACATGTTGACGTTTAATGGCATGGCGGGGACAATCACGAATGCCACAGATTAAAAATCCCCGCCACATTAAACTAATACTCATTCACTTTAAGTACTTACTTTAAATTCAACTATATTAAAAATGGAACATCCAAAATAACTACTTAATGCTTATTCATTTTAAGTAGTTTGATGTTCAGATTTAAAAATAGAATATCAGCAAAATAATAAAAGATAACACTAGATACAAAGTATTTCAGTAGGTAGCGTATCATTTTAACCAACCGAAGCGCACATTTCTACCTACACATGAAAACTTTAAGACCAAGTTTTAGCAAAAGCTATGTTGCTAATACTCATCATGACTTCAGCCAAAAGATGTCGGTGTGCCTTTTTTTTTTTTGACGTGATATCGTCTAATATATCGATGAACGCCGGCTGCACGCACGAAAAAGGATGACTTATAATCATAATCATCTTTTTTTTTATATTGTAAAGTTACACTCATTGTAACGTTACGGTCATTGTAACGTTACGATCATTTCATCAAAGTTTTGTTATGACGTGGTCACGTTAAACTATCGTTCGTAAACCGACTTTACAGACAACCAATTTTTTTTTAGGGATGGAATTCATCAAATGACTTCTTCCGCTCTGGGTGGTGGAAGGGCGTGTCAGACTCTTACTGACTAAAACCCATCCGTGTTCCATCTTAAGCCCTTTGCGTTCCAGGGCCGCGGTGACTCTCTCGAACAAATTCCGCAAATCGAACAAATTCCGCAAATCAAACAAATTCTGCAAATTTAGGTGTACCTGGACATGCATAAGCCTTTCGACCGGTGCCGTACTTCATTATGCTGCTGCGTTTGATCTGTTTACTCGTTCCGATATCAATTTACCGTCCTTTCGGGTTAGGTACATCTGACTATTCTTCTGAACCTACTTGTCGTATCCAGTAGATTCCCGAGGCCCATTACCAGGTAATATCAGTCTACCTTGTGCTCCCACATAGTAGACTGATAACCTTATAGCCATCCATCTTGGTAATACTATTTCGGTATATATATATCGGACTTTGAGCTACGGAATATTGCTAATCTGGAACTACTCTGGAACATCTTTCAAATGCAGAAGGCAACTTTTACGCAAGAACTATTTAAAAGATCATCGATGTTGAAGTACCCATGTATACATCTGCCACATGAACCCAAAACCAGTCTGAATCAATAACTAAACGAAACCACCCAAGATCATCCAGTACACCAGAAACATTCCAATCCCATCCATTCATTTGTTTTAATGAGCCGCGCGAGTTTTCTCTCTGTTTCGTCACGGTGCGGTGTGACGTCATCATGCCCACGCGCATTGCATCGGTTGACGGAAGTATGCTCTCGTAGATTTACATTTCGAGGTAGGAAGTATAATAATGGAAGGTTATCAGAGGTAACATGTCAGTATGGATTAGGAGTGAGTTATGATGGCTGATTGGTCTCTTGAATAGTATTTTGCAAGGTAAAATGCGACCACGAGCTATGATTAGGTATATTTAGATGCTTGTACTAAACATTGTTAGTTTTGCTTTAAACAATTTTCTCGTTGCCAATGTCTGTATTCCCTACTAGTATTTCCTAAATAACATATAAGCCTTCAAAGCATAGCTAAACTAAACTATTGCTTTTCATCAGGCTAACATAAACTCAAGAGTTTGATCTTCACAATTTCAGGTTCAGTAGTTTTGGAGTTACTGGGGGACAGACAAACAGGCGCACGAGTAATCATATAAGGTTTCCATTTTTTCATATTGTAAAAATAGCGGACTCACGCTAGTGTTACTTAATATAATTAATATAAATAATACTATGTTTGAGATTTAAACTTCATAATATATTTGGCATCTGCGAGCGCTGGTACAGGAGTCCAATCTAAAAACAAATATTTTCATATTCCTAATTCAAATTCTCTTTTACTTTTACCAGATGCTTCCAAAGATCTACCTTGTCTGCCAGAAACCTGCAGCCAAGAAGGTCCTCCTGACAATATATGTAGATATTCGGGAGCCTAAAACCTCATCTTGGCACCATCAGTCACTCGTTATTTGGGAAAATAGTGTTGTATCATTTTATTTTATTATTTTTATTTTTTATTTTGTGTAATTTTATATAGGAAATACTTTTTTTTATTAATTATTATTATTGATGGCCTCGTGGTCGACGATGCAGCACGCTTGCCTAGAAGTAACCTGTTCATTCTTAACTTAAATACCTTTGCTGTAGCTATCAGGAAGAATAGACTCGGACAGAGAATCCACTCCTTGGCTGTACCCAGGAACTATTAGTAAATCTGTGGCACAATGAAATTATTCGCAAAACTCTCAAATTTCGGCTCCCGGCGACAAACATCATCTGCCTAGCCTTTTCCCAACTATATTGGGGTCGGCTTCCAGTCAAACTAGATTCAGCTGAATACCAGTATTTTACGTGGAGCGGCTGCCTACCAGACCTCATGGGCGTGCAGTAGGCTACAGTAAGGGTAGGCCAGCCCCATACATAACGCCCAAAAAAAAAAACACCACATTATTCAGGGTTGAAATCACGATACTGACGATGCGAATTTTCGTCCACTTTGAAAGAGGACGAAATTTTTTTTTTTTGGGCATTATGTATGGGCTGGCCTACCCTTACTGTAGCCTACTGCACGCGCATGCCAGACCTCCACAACCCATTAACTGGGTAACACGGTGCTCCTTGGCAAGACTGGTGACAGATTTTCTGGCTTCTGACTATCCGTAGCGACTGCCAAAGATCTACAAATGACAGACGGGACCAACGGCTTAACGTGCTTTCCGAGGCACGAAGGAGTCTCGGTATGTTAAGATGGTCACCCATTCACAGACCAGCCCCGGCAAGCGTTGCTTAACCTTGAAGATCGACCCGTGCGGCTGTTATTATTTAGCCACGAGCTCCATTCCCATTAGGCGACAAACGACCAAACATTATCGTGATCACCAATCACATTCTACTCATTACCCTTCGACACCATTCCAATATCATAAGCTTACCCAACATTTAATCAAGTGTACCTGATTGTACTAACAGCTGTATCCACAACAATTAACAAGGTACAATTAAGTAGTTAAACATTGGTGGCTACAAGCGGTTAGCACTTGCACTTGCTTCATCTGAGTGCGCAATGGACCTACTGACTAATGATTCGCTAATCAAAAGCTTGTTAGCTTGTAGCGTATCGGGTTTATTGTCTTGAATCTTCCCTTTTCGATGTTTCATGTGTATACTTTCTACAAATAATTTCATGAAAACAACGTATTTCTAGTAACCATTTCGTTGGATAAGTCGTAGAATATGTTTTCTTTATGGTAAAAAAATGTCACCGTCTTTTTGCTTTTTCGATCGGCCCAATACGTTTAGACGTACTGGGCCGATCGCAAACGCAAAAGGACGGTGTGATATAAATATACTGAATTAGTAATACCCTGATATTAGAGTTTGAACAGCACAAGAGGCCAGTTTATACTGGTTTTTTGAAAACAATCAATAGGTATAGTATGAGGAATTTAAGCGAACAGAGTTTCTTAGACTCTGAGAGTAATACTACTCTAAGGCTTATGTTTAATCCCTTAAGTTACCACCAACTACTTTTTGCCAATATGTTTTATTATTTTCGTATACTGCACCAGATAATAATTGCCAAACAAATTACCACAATGCATTGACATAGATTGCTGACAAGTTTGCAAATTATAATGCATTGCGGAACGATCCATCACTATTTTAAACAGTTGCACTTGCCAATAGTTTGATTGATCATGATACACTTCCACTTGAACCTGACCTTGCATTTGATTGACTTTCCATACAACGAGAGGTCTAGTTATACTGGAACAGTATAGTTTGATATTCGTCGTGGGTTCGTTCATGGTACACTCTAAAACAATCAAATGACATACTTCCAATTTATGCTGACCTTGCATAATATAGGCTTTCGGTACAGTGACAGGTCTACTTATACTGGAAATTTATGGTTTGATATTCGTCATGAGTACGATAATACTTAGTATCTTTTGTATCATTATCAGTGTATTAACAGATTACAATAACATAATCATGTCGTGTTGTCGTGACTTGGGTCCCGGATATGTATTGAGCTTATTGTGAGGAAGAAGTGGTCAATGTCAACATTCTAATAGCAATTTTGGTAACAAACTTAGTTCGGGTAGCAAGCATTGCTCCTAGGAATATATCGCTCCAGAATTTAAGGAAATAAGTACTTTATTTACTTAAATTCTGGAGCGATATATTCCTAGGGGCAATGCTAAGATACAAATAAACCTGTATATAAAACTAGGATTAAAACAAAAGTAAAATTAAATCTATCAATTTCCAGCAATATCCATGGCGGTCCAGTGGGAAATCACTTTACCACTAAGAAAACTGAGTGATAGCGGTACCTACTGCTGAGCAGGAGATCCCTGATTCCCAATTCAGGCAATTTGTGATCTGAGCATAGATTATACGCGGTTGGTGGCTAAAGGCTTCATGGGATTGTATTGTATGGGATTGACCAACTATACACCTCTGGGAAAACAGGTGAGGACTTTTAAAAAAAAAAATATATATATTTAAAAAAAAACTGTGCGTCTCGGGACTAATCTAAGTTGAACTATTTAATATGGGAAGCGTCTGTCCGAAATACGACTAGCGCTGTGGGTGAGACTGGAAGATCCTGCCTATCGCTGCCGTATGCGTAAGAGAAAGGGAAGCCAGACAAACTGGTGCCGTAACGCGTTACGTTACAAGAAGCGGTTTACCCTCCCATAAGAAGTTGTCACTTCAAAAGAAAAAAAAAAATGAAATTCTTTATGTCCGTTATAGCAACGGCGAACGTTGAGCTGACAACCTCGCGTCCCACCTTGCTTTCAAAAGCTAAACTGTATTCTATTTTCTATTCATTGTCCCCAAAGACTAGTGAAGTCCCCAACGCTGACGTCAGATCCCGTCTACCCCAACTGACCTAATTAAAAAGGTATTCATTTATTGAAATCCTCTGAATGATACGAAACAACACCTATTTTCGATAATTAGGTCTCTTCATTGACAGTTCTACATGGAATATTTATGTTGGAATATTCTGAAGTGACATTATTATGTCATTTTGATTTTATTGGATTAGGCGAATAGACAGAATATTTTGGACGGAACGATTTTATTATGGCTAATTTACAGAGTGCGAGCTGCTGACTAGACATTAGACAGTTACTCGGATAGTCTACTCGTGTGTCAGTAGCTCGGCTCGCCTTAGCTGTCTACACGGTGATAGTAGCTGCCCAGTCTCTTGTAAGGCGAGTCGCAACACACAAAAAAAAAGGCCCGCTCGCAACTGCCCGGCTGACACTGGCGAGCACTGGCGAACGCGTCTTAATGCGAGTGATGTCCGATCTGCTGCCATGTACGACTTAATATCGACGGACAGGCGAGTGAAAACAAAAAAATGTTGAAGTAACTCGGATGCGAGTTACTATCCAACTCGCACGTGCCAGTTACTCATAAGATACGTCCAAACGATGCGAGTTACTGCACTGCAGGTACTCGGCAGGCTTACTCGCACGCTAGTTCGCCCTGTGTAAACTAGACATTAGAGAATAGCTTTTTCCCGCGGCTTCGCTCGCGTTAAAAGTAGCCTATAACCGTCTCCAATCAATAAACACTATAATAATGTAGCTTTCAACTTGTGAAAGAAATTTCCAAAATCGGTTCAGCAGTTCCAGAGATTACTTCCTACAAACAAACTTACAAACTTTACCTCTTTATCTATAAGAGTTTATTTGCTAGTTTGAACGCGCCAATCTCTGGAACTACCAGTCTGATTTGAAAAAAAAAAATTACATGATTTTTGTGTATGCCACATTCATGGGGAAGGCTGTACGGGAACGGGAAAAAGCGGGTTATGCGCGTACGAAGTCGCGGGCAAAAGCTTATAATATTATATAAGTAGTGTAGATATAGTAGGCGCCAGATAAATGTGGAATAAAGTATATTGACCTTTCCCTAATAACTGTTCATAGGTACCTGAACAATTAAATATGAATCGTTTTTCATTATTAGACAATGTTAAGGATCACGAGAGATGATGATTCGGGACAGCTTTGTGTCATTAATTCCGTTTTTCAAATTAAAAATGTCAATAATTGTAGGTGGGTCAATGACCGTTATTCCACGATTATCTGGCGCCTACTATAGTCTCAAACTGGCACCAGTTGCTGAATATTTGTTTGGAAAACAATTGAAATGTGGTTGAGAAATGTTAACAAAGACACTAGGATAAACTGGTGTAAAGGATTATATGGCTAGAAACGGGGTGACTTCTGAGATACCAATGAAAGAAAAAGACACGTCCACTGACTTCAAATAATTGAGTTAAGGGAAAGATGATAAGATGATGACGATGATGATCTTAATACCTAGTCAGTTACCATCGTTCAGTGAGAAAAAAAAATCATGAAAACATATATTTCATCATCATAAATGCATAACATTTAAACAGAAATCATTATTTTGCAAATCATTCTTGATCGGTGACTTAATTATTTAAATCTAGGCGTAAAAGGAGAACACATAACGCAGAAATGACTCAGAACCTACTAATTAATGAGATCCAAGAATAACAGTGATTTAGCGACGGCTATTAAAGCAATGTAAACAGTCCTAACTCCTAATTACATAGTCGAATATTTATTAAGTTCTCAACAAAATAATAATTTAGAATATATAATAAACAAGTACCTGAGTAATACATAATGTAGGTCTCAGAGGCGGATTTAGGGCCGCCAAAAATATAGGATTCTGAAAACAAAGAACAATGATGACTGAAAACAAAGATGACTACCAAATCTAGACCAGGTTTTTTTGTAGCCTACTCTACCCCACTGCTGGGCAAAGGCCTCCCATAAATCATCCTGATTAACACTGAACCAGACTAGGCGTCTAGGTCATCTCGCCATCTTCTATGGCCTGAATGATTACTACAAAACTTTTAGTAGGTATTAGCACCCACGTAGGCAGAATATAACGTTTATAAACGTTGCCCCACACTAGGAATTTCTTCTTTATCGTGGGTGCCTTTACAAAAACATACAAACTGACATACACGAACAGCCAGACCCGGAACAACTATTTGTAGGCCATACAAATATTTGTTCCGTGCGGGAACCAAACCCGCGACACGCAGCAAATCGCTCAAACACTGCGCCAACCATGTCATTATAGGTGTGTGTTGGTGAAGTTAAAAAAAGCTAAAATTGAACTATCAGTGATTACAAACGAAAGGAAGATAGACAAGAAGTTAAATACTGTTAAAAAGAGGATCTAGCATAGCATAAAGAACACAGTAGAAATATTAATACAAAAACAGAGAAATCATAATGATTGGGGCTGAACGAATATTGACAAGATCGTAGCCGAATATAAACTGGCTAACAACATAGATTGTGAACTTGATAATAACTTGCCGGTTGGTTAACAGACTTTCGCCCTGCATAATAAAATAAATGAATTTTAAAAATGCTTACAACACCTTACAGACAACAAAAGAAAAAACGGAAAGATGGACTCAGATATTCAAATGACGTGCATTCCCCATGAAATTAAACATAACAACATTATTTCTAAAGATAAATAGGCTTGTTGCAGGCATCAGAAACGTTGCTATCGCCAAATCAAGTTTTCTGTCCATTAAAAAAAAACACAAAATGGTGATAACATCACAAACAACTATTTCAATGCACTAAAAACCGAACAATTTGCTATAGACAGACGGAACCCACGAACCATATCGCCGCCCGGTCAGACCCTGTATTCAACCTAAATACCACTAGGTTAATTTACACATATTAATGATCGTGGTCACTAAACAGATAAATACAGAAGTTCAGCGAGCGAAATAGCTCGCATACATGGACACGCTTCACGTACAGCAAGTGCAAGTGCAATCGCGACCGGCATTTTTTTGAGATCGTCGTACGTACGTGTCTATGTGTGCGTGTTTTTGATCGTTGTATGGAGCCGACCTTTTGTATATACTATCTTTTCTGTGACCCGGTTGTGGGCGACCATACTCGATCCATCATGTACCTAGTAAGTGGGTGATATGAACAACCAATTAGGATTTCGTTATTTGAGGTTGCTTAACTTTGATTGGGTTATTGTTTTAACGTGTGTAAATATTGGTGGACTAAAATAGATCGTGTTTGCCAAGAATAAATAAGAAATTTGGCTACCGTACTAGCTACTAATGTATCTAGCAAGATGATATTGGACACCATCAAAACTGAATTTCAAAGTATTTTTACTATACAGTAGCAAGGAATGGTTTGATGTAACTCCTCAAAACACTTCAACAATAATATGGAGTTCTACTTTATCGTATCTATATTCTTTTTTTTTGGAAATAGCACCCATTTACGAAAAAAAGGAATTAGTGTCAGCAAATATTTCGACACTTTTCCATTTAATTTTCCCTTCAAAGACCAGACAAACGTTTAAATCAACTAGATATAAAATAAAAAGCTTTCACAAATACACTATTTACCTTAACAAAATAAACTATTAAAAGGTAACAACAGAAAAGCCCAGAGCATCGATCCGTAGGGAACAATCGCCGGCTTACCGGTCGCGACTATTAGAACTATATTTTTCTATTAATCCTAGCTATGGGGATCGTAACAGCTAAATTATTGTCTACTTCTTTTTATCTCTGGTAGTACTGAAAATGCACGTGTAGGCTGGATTGCTTGGAAATTTAGTAATGTTTGTCCTTTCATACACGCACTGTATGGATAGATAGATAAAACATTTATTTGGTACAAGAACAGAAAACACAACACACAAAAGCACATCTACATAAATCATAATAGTAGAAAATACAAATGTGAAAAAACATTAAAAAGAACAGAATTTATGGCCAACATTTTTATGAGTGTGTTTAAAGAATATCTAGTACTGATCTATCTATCTATCTATTGGGGTATGGTTTCCGCACTTAGTCCTGATGTTGGACCATTGTGCGTGGGCCATGGCGGCCGTCATTCCAACCAGCCAACCTCCCTCCAGAAGCAGATCAGTCCTCCTAAAGAGTTCAGGGTGTCTGTGAGTGAATTTGGTGTTCCTATCGTTTGTCTACGTATATCGGCGACGCCTGTGCACTCAAGGAGCACGTGCGACACCGTTTCCTCCTCCTCCACATGCATGCTCTGCACAGAGGACTGTCTGTTATACCTAGTGTGTGGAAATGCTTATTCAGTGAGCAGTGTCCGGTGATGGTCCCCGCTACCATTCGCAGACTGCCCCTATCCAGTCGCAGAAGGCGCTTGGTAAGTTTATTGTTTAGGAGTGGTATAGCCTCCTTGGACTGCCTGCAGCCTGGTGCCGAGGTCCACCAGCGTTCTGCTTGTGTGTGGGTATGTTCTTGTAGCCACGTGCGTAGCTGGGTGAAAGGGAGTGGCACTATGGGTTCGGGTCCAACAGCCATCGTACCAGACCCCCTCCTGGCCAGTTCAACGGCCGCGTCGTTTCCTAGTGATCCGCTGTGACCTTTTATCCACTGCAGCGTCACAGTGTTGCGGTTTGTCACCGTGACGCGTTCTAGTGCATTGTGGCATTCTTGTATTTGTTTCGAGGTGGTGTAGTTTCTATTTAGGGATTGGAGAACTGAGGCGCTGTCGGAGAGTATACGAATATGAGTGTCCGTGACTCCCCTGGCTTCTATGGCATGGATCGCTAGGATAATGCCCACGCTTTCCGCCTGATAAACGGTATTGAGCTTTCCTAGTGGTCTGGATATTCTAATGTTGAGGTCGCTGGAGTAAACTCCAACTCCGGTTCCTAGTACTTACCCTCTTTCGAGGGCAGTAGGGTAAAAAGAAGAATCAATCATGATATGCTGGTTTTTGGAGTTAAAATTTAGCTGCCAACTACGTTCATACTGTCCCTTCGTTCGTTTTGCAGCAGACGGTTTTCAGTGTTGTTAGTAAAATTGATTGTCAGTTTTTCAAATACCTACACATAGTTTCAATTTGGAACTTTCTTCGTCTTCTTGTGTCGATTGGCTAACTAACTAACTCTGTCGTTTACCACGTTCAGCCGGTCTATTCTAATATCTCACCGTGTAAACTTAGGTGGAGTGAGCGTGAAGTGTACTGTCATTCCATCTTGTTTGTATGGATTGACAGCTCACTTCATGTTCACTTCATCTAAGCTAACTGCGCAATCCTGAAAGAAGGTGAGGCATATCCTGCTTAGTGGCTCCAGTTCCACATTGGCATTGTGTTTAAATATGGGTCTTTAAAACTTAATTCCGCTAGCTTGTGTGTACAGCGGCCAACTAGGACCTGCAATTGCTTAAGAGTTAAGAAAGCTAATTGAATACCAACATCATCTGCCTAGCCTTTTCCCAACTACATTGGGGTCGGCTTCCAGTCAAACCAGATTCAGCTGAATACCAGTATTTTACGTGGAGTGGCTGCCTACCAGACCTCCACAACCCATAAACTACCCAGTTTACTACACGGTACTTCTTAGCAAGACTGGAGTCAGATTCTCTGGCTTCTGATAATCCGTAACAACTGAAAAAGATCTACAAATAATAGTCACCCATCCACAAGCCGACCTTGGCAAGCGTTGCTTAACCTTCAAGATCGACCCGTGCAGCTGTTGTTATTTAGCCACGAGCTATAATCGAATACCGTCATCAAATCATGAAATACTAAGATTTCCGACATCATACCGTTATTATATGGTAGCTAATACTTTGACATTTCTGTCTGTAACTCCGCCCACCATCTAATATGAAGTTAGCCAATGCCAATAAATGATGAGAGTGATGCAAACTAACGCAACGTTCTGAAGAGCCATCTGCTGTTAGAAATTTTGTGAAGAGGTTTATTCTTGTTATTTTCATTTAATTTAAGGTTTGTGTGGAAATACAAACTCAAACTGTCAACAGATGTGTGAACTTTCCAAATTCAAATAAGTGAAGCGACTACCGATGAAAGTCAAGACAAGTATTAGATTGATACTTAAACAATATTTAATGTAATTTTAGGGTTGCGTACCTCAGTCGGCAAATACCGAACCCTTATAGGATCACTTTGTTGTCCGTATGTGTGTATCTCAAGACCCTTTTTCTCAGGAACGCGAAGAGGAATCAAGCTGAAATATTTTCGGTTGAAGAATTGACCGCGACGTACATTGGTGTATGGGAGAACATCTGCCTAACCTGCTATATTTTGCTTTCATAGTACTTCCGTAGGTAATGTATACTTGGAAAACATCAAGACTCGATTGGAACTCTCGATACGCGAGTCTGACTCGCACTTGTTCGGTTTTTTCATTTATTTATCAATACTTGAAGAAGAAACTGAGCGGACCTTAATGCCTTCAGCATTTTCTACTAGTCGACCGTAGGGTGGTGCAGAGATAACCTGGCAGTGGTTTTTGTCCAGATACTGAAGGTAAGCATAGCATCACAGCTGTAGTCGCTCGCTCCCTATATCATGGTACCTAAACACCATTTTAAGTCCCATATAATAGGGAGCGGCTACATTACAATGAACCGGGCACAAATTAGAACTCTGAATCACTACTGAGAAACAGATGGGTAAACTCAATAACACTTCTCCCGTCCTGGGATTCGTACCCAGGGGCTTAGCAGTAGCGCTTATAATAATAATATTTTTTTTTTAGAGTAACAATGAGACTTTTATGAACATATGTACATAACTATGTTAGTGATACAATTACGACAACAATTCCATAATCAGACACAATAAAATAATCATTGCTTCAGCATTCCAGCTAAGATACTGGAGCAACGATTTACAATACAGCAGTCCAGCCTGTCGGCAATCATGCCCGGGTAGCTGTCCAACAGCTACCCGGGCATGATTGCCGACACTTAAGACTACTATACTAACAAGGCAGAACTAAACCAAATACTAAAAAAAAAACATAACGTTTTTCTGTTTCTTAACAGATGCAACAATAAAAGCTTGCCCTCAAACACTTCAACAACAAACATTGCTTAACAATCAATCTCTAAAACAAATCAGCCAAAATATTTGTTAAATCAACTGCCGAAAAGCACTTCATCTTAAAGTATATCTCCCACTGACAAGTTTAATCACGCCTACGGTTTGTGAAAGCGCACACAAACGTGAATGGCCCACGGTTTTGTACATGCGGCGAAACAGCCAAGTGTGCAGGCTGACAAGGAATAGTATGCACTGCATAAAGTGGGTTAAGTGGGAAAATGATCTTTGAAAACTCCGATGAAGATCTTCAAGATTGTAAACAGAAGGATGGATTATAGCTGGATCTATGTAGGTTGATAGACACTTGGCAGTTTGGCAGTGTCTGCTTAACAGGGGATAAAAAGAATTGCCTTTCTAACAATAAAGTAGCTACCGAAACACACTGCAAATTACGCTGCAGTTTCCATTACAATTAAGCAATTTTACTTTTAGGACCTTTTGCTAAAGTGTAATTTTGCTTGACATTTTGCAAGTAGGACGTTTTAATACGGAGGAGAAGCTCTTACAGCATCTCGGCCAATCACTAAGCAGGTGTAGTTAAACAACTGGACAGCAATCTCTTGACCCAACTATACAAAGCAGTCGCCTTGAGACTACAATAGGCCAATCACGCTACACCACTAACTAGTAAATTTGCAATGTTATGTGGGATGTGGACGACATTCCTTAGATCTGCGCAAATTGTTTCTATTGTTGAATGAGATAGTGTTAGGTGCTTTACATAAATCTGCTCGAAACGAGCGAAAGGTGTTAATGAAAGGCAGGAAATGTTAACTGACTGCTTGAGTAAACGTCGGGTTTGCAACCGAGTTATGGTATGTTCTTCAGTTACTGTTAGGAAATGCCACTGATATTCTATATTTTATTCCCGTGTTATCTATTTCATGTTTTGTTGTGTGTTATTTAGAAAGCCAAAAATTAGAGAAAACTCAAAACAACTTTTATATTTGCTCACAAAGTTTTTGCGTATCTTGTGTTGCATAATTTTTCTAAACTAACTTTTTTCCAAGGAGTCGGCTTCCATGCTGACTGGATGCAACTGGACAGTAGTATTTTACATGCAGTGACTGACTGCCTCTCTGATCTCTCCAAACCAGTAACTGAGTAACAGTAGTCGGCCGAACTAGTGTCAGATTTCAAGCAAAATGACAGCCGAGATAAACAGACCATTTTGCCACCAGAGGCCATTTTGGCCTCGCACAGATAATTATTTTATTATACTGTTTAGTTTTTAATTTTATTTTAATTTACTGTTTGTTAGTCTTGTGCGAGTCCCAAATAAACATTTTTCTTTCTTTCTTTCTAACAGTTTAATGGCTTGCTGAGGCACGAAGGACTCTCGACATCTATGTCATTGATAGTCACCCATCTACGGACTGACCTCGGCAAGCATTCCTTAAAGTCCAAAAGCTACACTGCGATCACCAACTCGCCAGCCAAGCGTGGCGATTATGGCAACCCCCCTCTCTTGGGGGACGCCTATGTCTAGCAGCGGACGCCTTTTTTTACGTTTTCGTAACCCGGGTCATGGTAGTTTTTTGGAACCAAAAGGCTAATAGAGTTACACACATTACCCTCTACTCTAATGGTTCAGGTCACGAACGTTCACAAACAGTAGATCTTTCAGTTCCTCAAAATATTAACCCGATATTACTTAAATCAACCTAATTATTCCCCCGAAATAGCCCAATAATCAACCTTCTGAACCAATATACAGCCTATGGAAAAACTTAGGTCCCAGGTGCCAAAAGACCAAATCATTGGCAATGATCGTTCATAAACGCGAAAAAAATAAAGCCAATACAACGTAAATCAACCTAATTTTCGCGGCAAAACAAGTCCAAAGGCCAACCTACTAAACCAATAGAACCAGCCTATAGAAAAAGCTATGAACCGCCAACAAAGTTACTATAATGAACAAAGAGTCTCCGCGGTCATAGGACATTATATTCACATACATAAACCATTGTTTTTGCGCGGCCCTGCCTGTTCTAGCGAACAATGGACGGCCGATAGAGTGGGATGGTCCGGGATACGGGATGCGGGATCTGGGACTCAAGAGGCCTTGTATTTAGTGCTTTGAGAGGTGAAACTTTTGATGAAGTCATTACTGTCTAGATTTATTTTAAAGACTAGACGGCTGGGAGTTAGGAGTTTTGTAGACTTAATTAATTATGAAAAATTTGGCTGTAATATGGAGATTAGAGAGAGTCATCATCGGCCTAACGTTTTCCCAACTATGTTGAGGACGGCTTCCAGTTTTACTGGTTGCAGCTGAATACCCGGATTTTAAATGGATTGACGGCCTATCTGACCGTCACAACCCAGTAACTGGGTAACACGTAACCTTCTGAAAAGACGAATTGTCAGACTTTCGGGCTTCTCACTCCCCGTGTCGACTGTTAAAGATTTATTATGATAGCCGGGACCAAAGTCCTAGCGTGCTTTTCTGCCATTTAAAGGCACTGGCCCTACTATAACATCGGTCTTGAAACCACCACTATTCTTGTATGGGAAGGAGACGCAGCTATACAAGACTCATAGCACTATTCTTCTTTGGCAACGGAATCATAATGGCCCAGGTTTTATAAAATGAAGCATCCAAAACGTTCTTTTATAATAATGACATGCAATTTCATAGATATATGTAGATTATACGATCAGAAATTGTCAATGACCTTTAACAGCCATGATTTAGTCAAAAGTTGTGCATAATTTACATTTCAGAGATATACGTAAGTGAGTAAAAAGTCTAACCTGGTTTCCGATATCATTAAGTAATAAGACAATTATTAATCATCACTGTTGCAATCCTCTGCTAATGATTAGTAGTTTCTAATGGATGGTGCTTGACTTAGTTCGCCCACATTGGAATAAATACCCTTGGGTGTTACCTAATATAAACTGTTGCTGCATTTTTACCAGCGCCTTCACCTGCGATACATTCGGAAATAATCCTGCCATAAAAATGATAAATTTACAATAACCTCAATGATAGATTATCATATTATTATTCAATATATCTGTCTTGCTTTGCAAGTGCATCTGCCGAGCATAGGTTCAATCCAGGTCAGGCAAAAGTATAACTTGGTTTTTTCCATCAGAAATTTCACAGTAGCTGCCCTTTTTTTTTAAGTGATGGTAAATCATCAAATGACTTCTTCCACTCTCGGTGGAGCGAAAGGGTGTGTCAGAATCTTACTGACTAAAACCCATCCATGTTCCTTCTAAAGCCCTTTGCGTTCCAGAGCCACCGTGACTCTTTCGAACAAATTCTGCAACCCTGGCAGACTCTGGCCCTAGCGGGCCCCGTCTCTTATGCTGACATCTCTTTGAGGCGCGCGTGGAACACAACGCGCCATCGACACGGGCCTAGTTGTGACCGGACAGCCTCCGGTCCTACGGTGACCGGGGATCGCCCTGCGACTCCCGACGCCCGGGGCGTCTTCTACTGTAGCGGCGGTTGGGGCGAAGGCCTTGTCTTTTCCTCGCGCGGCCCGCCCTGCGCTAGGATTACTACTTCACAGTAGCTGCAGTAAGATCGGAAGTTTGTGGTGTGACACCCTTGTGCCTCGGAAAGCATTTAAATCCATTGTTTCTGCGCCTGACCTCACCACAGTTGCATCGGATTGCCGACCTATCGAACTTTGAGAGTAGAGGAACAGAGAGTGCACCTGCGTTTGCGCACACAGAGATTAGCCAAGTACGCAACTGATACTCGTATTATAATATGCACTAAACAATGGGATCAACTCAACACTGAAATCGCGAAAAAAATCGACGCCCTCATACATTTCTGTGCGCTAAACTCGACAAAATTTACTGAACAGCTATTTTTTTCGCGATTTCGGGTTTGGTTCCATTGTAAAATTTGTTCATAATGATGGGTACAATGACCCCTCAACTGTCCTCAAGAGGTAATGCGTTAATTCTGTTACACGTTGTATATATCTCTTTCAGACTTGGACTAATATCTGTTGTTTATATGGAACGAATGCCTATCTGACCTGAACAACCCAGTAACTGTAAAACACGATACTCTGCCTACTAGTTACTAGTCTACGAGTTGTCAGAATTTCGGGCTTCGGACTACACGTTCAGACTCTCAAAGATCTAAAAATGAAAGCTGAGATCGCCTTATGGGCGCCTTTGAGGCATGGTCCTCTCAATATACATGTCGAAACCGACTAGCTTAATCAGCCAATTCATTAAAAGCCTGACCGTTTCATTGAACTGCGCCATTTAATCAGCGACATAAGTGACATGGGCAAGTCATTAAACGCTATTGAACCAAAGATATCACTAAGGTCGCTGAAAAATCGGCGCAGTTAATTAAAAGACTAGGCAACCAATTAAACGGCTGATTAAGCTATTTGGCTGCGACATACATATAATTAATGATCAGCCATCCACGGACGGATCTCGGCAAGCGTTGCGTTATTATCTATTTCGACATGATATCATTGGTTTTCGCCAGTGATCAGTTAATCGGGCGATTAAATACCTAAACTTCTTCCCGTGAAAGAATAATTTGGACATTCCTTTTTGAATAAATAAGTAATCCCGGGTTCCCGGAATTGAACAATTTTGCTAAAACAACTATAACAATCTCAATTAAATTATAGCAGTGGTTATGATTTAGTATCTTTATTTTATTCAAAATAAATTGTAAATAAAAAGTTCCATTTATATCGGCTTTTTAAATAAAAAAAAAATACAATGTCACAGCGAGTTCTAACTATATTTTGTATGGCATTTTTAGCAATCTCAGGAATTTAGAACGATTCCGGGATCCGGGATTCTGAAAAGCATGTCCGTATTATACTTTCGTGGGAATAAAAGTGAAGTTTAGGTATATTAGCGCCCGATTATCCGATCACTGGTTATCGCACAAAAGAAACAAAAATCTATATTCATAATATCGTAAAAAATAAAATCCCGGACCAAATCCCGGTGTCGCTCAACAAAAGCGTGTCAGCACTATCTCCAATAGGTTCACTATTATAATATTTTCGCGTCCCCGGGGTCGGCACTGATTGGATGCAGCGCAAGATAAACTTCACTATGTTTATGCCCCGGTACGGCGCGTGGCCAGGCTTTAGTTGTAGCACTTACGGTTAACAGGTTAGGTATGTGCTACTTAGTTATTGTATTAAATCTTTTCAGCTTGCTTTTAAGCTGGCTAAGCTGGCGTAAGTAGATGTGATATTTTTGTCGGATCTTTGCTGAAAATTTTGTTGCGGATCAGAGGACCAGGTTTTTTGTTATGAAATTTTGTAAGGGAAAACTATTGGAATAAATTTGAAAATTGTGGATTGGTCTTTAGTAGCCTTGTACTTGAGAAAAAATGAAGTAGAATAGGGAGGCGTTTCCTCAGCATGGGCTCAAACACATACAGATGGCCTTTGGAAATGCAATTAAATTGTTACACTACTAATTGAATGATTAGCGTTTGCATTAGCTTAGCGTGCCATTTACTCATTTATATGGAAACAGATATGAAAATTTAATATGAATACTCACTTGGTTGCTAAAGAAAATTTATCTGTCTGGTTGAAATGTTTTACAGCTTAACTACGGACCCGATTAAGATGGTATTTTGCAAAAATATAGCTTAATAACTTCCTAAAAACATATTGTACAGACGCCAGCACATCAAGCTACCCGAAACTGTCAAATTTTCCCAATCAACCTTGAACCTAATGCTTAAGCAATAAAGTTGAAAATCTATTAAAGAATTTTTTATAGCTTGATATGCTGGCGTCTGTACTTTTCTTCTGGTAAAATTGAAAACATTGGCTAAGACTACGTGCGGTTGGAACCAAGTGACAGAGAAACTCCCCTAAATAATGTTCGTCATTTGTAGAATAAGATATTATCCAGTACATACCTCAGCTTGTGTAATAAGTAATGTACAGACTGTAGGAGTGTGCCGTGTACAGCAGAAGTTAATACGTTTACTCGAGATGGCAAAGTTTCGTACATTTTACATTTACACGCTCAAAGACGTAGGTAGTCTGTACGAAGAGATGAAATACTAGGTTGTATATACATATTTGTCATTCTGTCTCAAGCTTTAAATTTTTAGGGACAGCTAATTAATATTTTCTTCATAGATATTGGTATACCCAAAAGCAAAATATTTTTTATCCTAGAGAATACGACGCCACAACTACAAAAAGGCTCTCTTTTTAACCCAAAGTTTGAGTGGTAGAACGCCTTATTGCATTACGTCCGCCTATGTACCACTATTGTATATTATTATAAAGTTTAAATAAAGAATTAAAATCTTCTCAATTTTACCATGTTTAGGAGAACAATAAATTTAAACTGCTATATTATCTGATCCGAAAAAAAAACCTAGTGATGATCTTTCAGGAAACAGATAGAATTACCTCCGTAATAAGATGAAGAATAAACTCCCTTTTCTATCTGCCTCTCCTCGTCATTCTTCGTCAGACATCTGTGCTTAAGATAATCAAAATATAGGAAATTATTTGCTGCCTCTGTCCCCACCTACTCTGTACCGGCACAACACACGGTATGCATATATGAACTGCCAGAATAATGGTGTTCATGCTTAAAAGCTTTTGCGGATAATCGGGCTGTTAATTATTACTACAACAGTTATAGTGTAATGAAACCCCATTATAACGTTGTACACGGTGGTAAAATATTGGTGTTTTGCCTCTTACAGGAACTTAGGTAATGGGATGTTGTTCTGATTATGTTTTTGGGTAATAACATTGTTGTATGTGTTTGTTGTTTCAGTTTGTTAGGATCTTACAAGACAGAAGCTCAGTAAATACAAATAGAGACTGAGAAGATATTTTGGTTCTTTGTAACGATCGCTAAAAGTTTCGAGGCTCTAGACAAGTGACGTTTTGACTACGGTAGTATTGGCGGTAGCGTGGTGAAAGCGATTTCCAACATCAAAAATGCATGGGATTGACAAAAGCTGTTAAATGTCACGTGATCAATCTCTAATATTTTGGCATTTCGACAATCGCATTCGATGATAGAATGGCACTTTGTTTAGAGTTTTAAGTTAGAAAATTTTACGTCCTATTTGAAATGGTGTATAATAAATCTTTATTCTTCTCAGCACGTATTGAATATACATAATCTTGCTTTTGGTTGTGGACTTACAATGTCCTGATCAATATCAGGATGTTGGAACTCACATTGATTTTTGGCTTAAAACATACAGACTAGCCTGCCTTATAAACGAAATAGTTATATACATATATAACTAAATAGGTATCACTAATAGCTTAATAAAGAGAGTACTTTCTTAGTTTTCAAAAATTATTCCTTTCAAAAATTCTAAGATCTTTGCCAAAAATCTACTATTTGCTACACGACGCAAAGTGGACTTCTTTTGAAATATGCCTACTTCAACACTGAACAAATTGTAAAACTGTAGTTTTTCACACAGCAAAAGGCATCAATCAGCACCCTTCAACGACAACCTAATCACCTGAAAGGTATTCAATAAAGTGTCAAACCAGCAACGATAAACATTCCGGAAGTCAAATTCTCGAACTCCCATTGACAATATACATGCATGTACACAAACCATGTATACAATTATGTATAAGTTGACAAACTTGGTCGGAGCTAACTAAACTCCGAATAACTTGGACTTTGATATATTATGAAGATTGTTCGCCTGTGAACGAGAAGTTTCGGAAACAACATGGGTTGTGATGCGACGGTTAAACGTAAGGTACTGGCTTGTGGTATCTTTGTGCATGATCATAAAATTAACCAGAGAAGTTTTGAAGAAGAATTTATGGTCTGTGGATGTCAGAAAGTCAGTCGCATTCGTGGTTAGATTGGAAGCCGACTCCGACATAGTTGAGAAACGACTAGTCAGAATATTTGAAGAAGAATTAATGCTCTCATCATTCTCTTGCATATGCCGCCAACATGTCTTATCATTCCACACTTCTCTACTAGTCGTCATTTCAAAAAGTAGATACCACATTTCTACCTACATCGTCTTTCACAAAGTTCATTCATGGTTTACTTGGTCTTCCCCTACACTTTTGCTCAAAACATTATTCGTGATATTTTCTATGATATGTTAAATATGCAAAAGTTTTCATCATTCAGAGCAAAACATCTGTTCAGAAGTAGACATGTATAGGCGGATATTGTAAAAATAATTTACTGTAAAATTTTGCCAGCAAGGACTTTAAAGAATTTACTTCAAAAACTGGTCCTTTGGTACAATTTGGAATGTGATTTCTAAGGAAAAGCAGTAGGAAAGCTATGATGTGAAGTAACGATGGAGCACGCTTGCTTTGAAGTAACCTATTCACTCTTGACTAATAGACTCCCAGGTTGTAGCTATAAGCAAACACAGAATCTAGCAGGGAATCACAGAATCCTCTCCTTAGCTGTACGCACAATAAAAGTGATAGCGGGTTTCTTAAAAAAACAACAATGTGTTGGCAATATTGTTATACAGGTCTTCCCAAAAAACTCTTTTTATGTTCCCAAATACTCTAAAATCTTTCCCTACATCTTTTCATTAACAAACTTTCGGTACAAGAAGTCTGAATGTATCACAATCTTTCGGAATGGCTTACAAAATAACCTGTTATATTTAAATTGTTGATGTACGTAGGTTGTGACAGGTTGCCGTCGCCTACGACATTACAATAACCTAATTGTCTTAGTTCACACCTACGAACTCCGCGGGATGGGAGGCAGATGGTACTACAGGACTTACTAGTTCCTGTAGGTTGTATCCTGTTCCTATACGTTACTGATCGTTGTCAGTTGTTAAGAATACGCTCATATGGAGGATAAGGTAATATGCATAGCTTGACAGACGAGCTGTTGATATCTTCTAGAAGATTTTTTTCATCACTAACTTCTGCCAGCGTCTTCACCCACGTCATCAAAAATTAGCCCCAGCGAACATACTCCCGGGATAAAATATGGCATATTCTAGGACACGGTTCACCCGTGTGAACCCGTATGGCTCATCTAAAAACGATGAGTCGCTAAGATGGCATTTTTCAAAGGACCAATATATTATAACGCATTCCATAGGACCAAACAGACCGTAAGTTAAGTAAACTATTCGTTCTTTATAGGAACCGGATATACACAACGATTATGATCGAAAGGTTAGATAAATATGTGATCCAGCCACAGTTTTCTAACAATGCAAGTTTTCCACGATACAAGGTTCCGACGACAAACTCATCTTTATACATACCGAAACTACTAAATTATTATATTTTTGATACTATGAATAATAATAATTATCAAACAGATGATATAGTAGTGCTGTACCTTAGTGACATCAATTTATCTAAACTAACAACACGTTTGTTTGTCGGAGGTAATCACGGGGTGTACTGATCCGTTTACGAAAATTCTTTCCCTGATGTGTCAGACTTTTTATACCGGAAAAATGCAAAGTGCAAAGTTAAAGATTTCAGTCGAGATAAACAAATGTACTTTATATTAGAATAGAATACTCTTTATGAAATACACCATATAAGTTACAGAATACATTGATAAAGAAAACTATGCACAAGGTGACAAAATGAGCGGCCTTATTGATAAAATCCATCCTGAAATAACCAACTTTGGATAGATTTAAAAGATAACTGCATGATGTAAATATAACCTTCCATTGATATCAAACAAAATCTCATAAAATCCAATACAATACTTCCAAAAGCAATATTGTTTTATTAAGTTACCTTAAAATCGAAATAATATCTTAGTCTGGGCACACCATTTCGAAATGTCAAGCGGAGTCTATTATCTTCACCCACGCTTCGTACGGCAACTAAGAATGGGCACCATGTGTGACCAAAACCAGTTCCTTGGCGGCTTTTTAACATAAAACATTCGTATTTTTCCTTATAATCGTGCGATTTACTTAAGTGGGCATTGCGATCGGCGATAGGATGTATCGAACGATTACGATATTGGGAATCATTGTCTGCCTATAAATTTTGTTGGGGTCGGCTTCCAGCCTTATCGGATACAGTATTTTACGTGAAGCATTTTTAGCATTATTAGTGATCAAAGAAGCAACTGTCACTATGATCTCCACTTTCACAACCTAGTTACTGATTAATAGGATGATACTTTTCACAGGAGCCAAGTATTTTTCAGGGAGAAAAGTAACCTATGACAGTATAGTGGAGCATCAGTGAAAGAAATATCGTTATCAGACCAGTACTTCTAGAGATTAACTTTTACGAGGCTTCCGGCGACTGGGACCGCAATTAACTAGGACCGCGATCCCAGTTGCCGGATCCATTTTATTATTTTTTCTTCCGGCGACTGGAACCACCTATAAATTAATAAAAAATCTAATGTTCAAGCCAAAAACAGTACAGTTAAACGATTTTTTTTTTTAAACTCTGATTTTTTTTATTAGTGGCCTCGCAGTTCAGCCTAGGAGGTTGTCGACTGCTTAACCGGACTTGCCTATGGCGGCCTTAATATAAATATTAAAACTTGACACGTAGACCTCAAATTGCCCACCATTCGTTCATGAAACGCGAAGAGATGAACGCTGAAGTTTTTGAAGCTCTCTTGGAGGAGGGTGGTAGAGTACTGGAGTCATCGGGAGTGACTAGGGTATGCCTCGGTCGACGAATCTGGAAGATGTATCAGCCGTCTGGAAGATGTACTGTTTTTAGCTTGAACAATAGATTTTTTTTATTCATTTATGGGTGGTCCCAGTCGCCGGAAGAAAAATATTAAAATTAAACGGATCCGGCAACTGGGACCGCGGTCCCAGTTAATTGCGTTCCCAGTCGCCGAAAGTCTCCCTTTTACAAACAATTTTAGATTTCAATAATATCAGTTTAAATTTGATTTTGTTTTACAGTGTTTTGGGAATCTTCAAAAGAATTACTACTTGTGCCAGCGAACCATTTCGGTATGTTGGTATGCGATTTGGATCAGTGGTTTCTTTTGTGCAAATTGTTGGGGCTTCTGTGTTTGGTAGTGTTTAGAATACTCGTTCTGCTTGCACTTTCGATCTAAGCGAGCTATCTGTGAATCAATAGAAAATTATAAGGTTTATTTTAAAATCGCGTGTTTGCGCACGCATTATTTAAAAATAGGTTCAATATCATAACTTTGTTACGCTTCAAAAACTGATTAGATTTTTATGAATTTTGGTACAGAGGTAGATGAGACCCTGGAGACAGTAAATTTTGTAAAAATTAAAACATATTAACGAGAACGAAGCCGCAAGTAAAAGCTAGTTAATTATCAGTGTGTCCTGTGTTAAATACTCAGCATTCCAATGACAAATAAATAATAATTCCAATACCATTTCACACCACATCTGGCTTAACACAAATATTTTATTTACCGAACATTTAATGAAATTAACTAATCCCATTTTCACAAATTAACACAGCTTTGGCGCGAAAATATTGAATTAAATGCCACTATTAATTCTGGTAACACCGCGTTGGAATGAATTGCATATGGACTAACGTATGGTATGGTAAATATTTCAAACAATCTGCTATTTGATTTATATTTATTTTTTGCTTTATATGGTGTTTCTGTTAATTTATGGGTGTTTAAATTATAACTGTTTAATTGCATTTCAAAATTAATGTTTTCATAATTTTGTTACTATAGTAGTACTGTAGGTACTGATTTAAACTGAGTTTTTTGCACGTTCTTTTTCATAGAGGTCTACGCTTTGGAACGTGCTTCATCTTTTTGACTGAAACACCTTAATAATACAAATGTGGTTGTATTTGAAATAAATTGTATTTGAAGTTTTTCATATATTGAGATAAAGAGTCATTTAAGCTCTATTAAACAAATTTCAGAAAGAAGGACCAACGAAATCATCGATTATATACCAAGGTATTTATCCCGTACCCAAGGACCATAGAAGGTATTTATGTAGTGTATAACAATAAAACACAATGTGATTTTCAAACTATACCTTACTTATATTCTATCAACGTGTATAAAACTAATTAGAACTTAGCTCAGTCATACAAATACAGTATCCAGCAACCGCTAATTACATTCCTAATACCTCCCATTCATTAGCACAAAATCAATCCCACATTTCGCAAGCATTAACATCCAATGCTGCTTTCTCATACAAAGCTTTATTCAAAGCTATAAACTGGCAGTCAATGGATAGTAAACTTGAATGCAGGTCGTTACCATTCGCCAGAATACCGCGTAGAGTGTGATTATTTAAATGGTAAACAAACAATATGAGCGCTAAGTCGAGACGTTCAATATAGTGCTGAGGTGTGTGCGTGGGTGTTCTGCTGTGACGAAAAGGCAGTATAGTCCTTGCCGACATAGTAATTAAATCCTTAGCAAGTAACAGACATAAGCAGTGTCATTAAAATCGGCTGGTGGTCGGTTTAATTTCCATATTCTTAATTTTCCGGATGTCCTAGGAATGGAAGAGTTAATTCAGTAGGTACTAGAATAAGCTACAAAGATCTCGACAAAAAAAAACAAAAACATCCAATTAGTTAGCTATCGTAACTAATAACATAGATATACCCATGACAAACAGATAATGAGTCAGTAGGAGCGCCATAAAAGGCGGGAACAAATATTTTCTTAACAGTAATAAGTTAGTCATTAGTTCATTACACTCACCTTTCCCCTCTAATGAGCATTCATTGTCAACGAATCGCCCACCGTACGCTCAGGCGCAGGCACAACACTATTCATGACGTAACTTCCTATAACACTTCATTCATACACTAAATCGATCGACTTAGTCAAACGTGGTACCGCACTATCCAAAACAAACGAACTATTTAAAAAATTCGGAACCCACTGTCACTGTTTTCGAAATTCGAAACCGACGTTTTTTTTTGTTTTGTTACTTTTTTAGTTTTTTTAGTAAGCGCGTGTGTGTCAGGCGGTGCGCGCGCGCGTTTGAGCACGCGCGAAGCCTCTGAGAATCGCCCCCGCGATTTTTGACGCGTGGGCGCAAGTCGGCCCCGAATTTGCGTAATATATTTAAGCAATAAAACTACTCAAATATTCCTCACTAGTTTATCTTATAATGTCAGTTCAAATCGAAACGACCGCCGTCAGCAGGGGACCACATGAAAATGGCGAGCTTTCTTTATAAGCGTATGTTAGAATTTTAAATGAGTATCGAATAATGCATTCGACATAAAAAGCTATCGGCGTCTGCTAACAATATTATGTGAGCCGGTGCGTTGGGAAGCGACTTGTCGAGGAGTACCTTGTATGGAGAAACGGGTTCGTCTGCAGTCCCACACGTTCGACTTTTTGCCGTTCGGTGCAGGAAAGAGGTAGGGACCATCAGCCAGACTAAGATGACCTCCCTCGTCCCTTAGCCAAATACGCAACGTTCGGGGTAACGCAGTAACAAAAGGAGTAGCAAGGTTCTACTTTGAATGGACGTTTTCTGCTAAGGAAGGTGCATTGTACAGATCGTGTGCTTGCAAGCCACGTCCTGCCTTCAGCTTCATACATTTGTAATGAAATCGTCGAGTCGCTTCGGAGTCCTAATTAGACATCTCCTATGGTGCCGCGAGAACGCTCAAGTAATGTTTTGGCATCCTAAATAGGTGGCATTTTCACTAAATGAAACCTGTTTTTGTGGATGAGATAATAAGCTGAAGAAAACACTTTCAGAAAAGTTTGCGGGTCGTAGGACCAGATTATTGCGGAAATAAGTTTTGAAGGACCAAAATGCGGAGCGGTGGAATTTCTTCTTCTGGTCGAAAGAACTATTCAGTCTTTGCAGAAAATATTTGTAGGGAAGGCTAACAGGCCTTGTGATCTGTGAAACTTAGGCACAGAATATCTCAATGGAGCTATACCTACGCATAAAACGTTTATGGCTTTTGACTGCTACCGCTGTAGTCCTAACTTTTATGTGTTTAACGACGGGGAGAGTATAAAGAGGCTGGACAGACTTTAGCCACCTGTGGACATACTGTGGACATCAATCCATTTGGTGAATCTATTTTTTGAAAGCTTTCGTCCTTATTTTTTCACACATTCAGCGACATTTTGACGGCAACGTTTTATTATTGTGAATTAGAATAACATGCTTACTGTTTAGGTGCGTTCTTTGTGATCATTGGGTATGGACTCTTGAAATCGTTTAGATTTAAGTACCTTTATATATTGCACACTGGGTAGACGATATTGTAAGTCCTGGGGAACACCTGGATGAGGGACGCACGGAACAAGGCAGAACGGCAAAACTTGGTAGAGGCTATTCCCAGCATTTAAGAAATGCATTTAACTTACTTTTAAATACAGTTAGATAATAAAAGACACAAACAAAGACGTGAAATCAAAATCCAAAGTCACAAACATGAATGAACCTCTCAGTCGCGATGTGGGAACCATAACACTGTAACCTGAGAAGTGTAGTGGGTGCACACTTTCTTACACCCACATCTCTAATCCGAGGATTACAGGCCGTTATAGTGTTTTAACATACTTCTACATGATTGTGTGGTGTCGAAATTCAAAAAATATTTGTCATATATGGAATGTACCTTAATTTATTGAATTTAAACAGAACTCCCTTTTCATTAATTCTGATGCAGTTTGTGGAATCAAATCTGTGATTGAACTGCAATTAATGCCGCCATATTCATCAGACTGCTTGAATAGTGACTTGTTTGGAACTTTTTACTCGTTCTTCTTTCTTTCTACGTCACAGTCAGTTGGGCCGAAGCGTTGACAGCCGGTTGAAGAACTTGAAACAGAGAGAGCCGACGGTACGCAGTATAGCCCCATAGTATGAGCGCATGACATTTTCATTGATGGATTGTATCCATCGCATGCGTTGGACACTTCCGCCGGGATCAGAGGCCGGTGGGCCTCGAGGTCCTAAGCCGTCCGGCGGCCGGCTTCCTCTTCACCGACGTGTAGGTGACAGTCAAGTGGCAGTCACACATTCATCACACATCAACTTTATATGCCGCCAACTTTTGTAAACTGTCTACTTAACCTGCACATCACCTTGCTGTCTAACATCGCATTCTTTGATGTCTATAGTACGAACTACAATGACGGTCAACCAAAAAGGACTAAAACCACCTTTTCTTTGTGTTTCGAAAATCATGAAATGACTTCTCGCGCAGCGGAAGGGAGTGTCAGAATCTTACTGACTAAACCCATCCGTGTTCATTCAAATGCCGCATAACTGTTTCGAACAATTTGGCAACCCTGGAAAACCATCACCCAGGTTTCTACTTATTTTTTTTAAACCAGTTTTTCACCGTTTCTTTTACAGGCCCTGGTTATCATAGTCGTTTGGAATTCGTTGTTGAAAATATTTCAGAATCACACTTATATCTAGGGTAATAGCAAAGACAACAATTCTGCCTAAATCCGAAAGTTCCCACGCAGTAACAAAGATTTACCAAAATCCAGCACAAAATGAATTCAAGCCTTCGAAATTTAGATGTACCCCAGCAATATTACCATAATTAAATTATTCGAGATATCCACTTATACCTACACACCTCTTAAGCAGCTAAAAAGATACACATATTACTGTGCGGTGGATAAAATCAATGAATTTATAAAATGTCGTAGGTCGCACAATAACCAGTATAAGCTGATCTCGAATGGTATAGGCTTGAGATACAACGTGGGATCAGTTCATACAAACTATTTAACTGGATTAGTCGTCGTGGGCGTGTATAAATATATACCTTAATAATGTACAGAATGGAGTATTTAAATCATTCGGTTAAGAAGTTTGTACCTATGTGCTTAGAGCTTGTATTTAGTCATGAATCTTAAGTTTGCCCATGTTTAAGGCTGACTGGCTGGAATCTTATTACCAAATACAATTCTATTAAAATTCAAAATTGGATGATAAGGGTTACCTGTCAACGACGTCCGTCTGTCCTGATTGGCATTTTAGGGTTTCATCACAATTCTGTTATTCAGCTTTCGGATCAAATCAATCATCTAATTGACCTCATTTTAAGAATTGTGGTTGCAATGTCAAATTGGGCTTTTCCAGTTTTTAGATCGACCCTAAATGGCTTCACGTAGGTATCCCTACGTAAAAAGATTCAGTATTTCTGTTCACCTACAAAAATATCAGCCTTTCCAGTTTATGTGTCAGTGACCTTTTTTTCTGTAATTTCCTGACCAACTGAAAATTCTCTACTCAACACTTATGCCCTGAACACACGAGACTAGATTCTCAAGCCAAGATAATAAGCCAGTGCTAGTAAACTAGCAAGCTATATGTATAGTATTCTAGCTTCGTGTACACAGAACTACAAAGCTTCATTTTTAGACTAGTAAGCTAGCGTCTCACCTACCAGGGTTGCGGAATTTGGTTTGAAAGAGTCACCGCGGCCCTGAAACGCAAAGGACTTCTCAAGGAACACGGATGGGTTTTAGTCAGAAGAGTCTCACACGCCCTTCCGCTCAACGCAGAAGAAGTCATTTGATGATTTCCCCAATTTTTAAGATTGTGGCTTTTCCTCCTCCCACCACTTATTTCACTACACTAGCGTGTTTTCCTAGTACCTAAGCATTAATTTTACTTCACGGACTTGTTTGGCATCACGTAAGCAAGTGCATGCACAAGCATGTTTAAATATAGGTCAGTATAGTACAGGATTTAACTTGCTATCCTAGATTTTAAAACTAGCTTCATATACCCAGGGGATATGGCCCACTGCAAACAAAGCACTGACTGGATCTAACGTTAAACGACAAACTTTGTAACTCTTTATGTTAATTCTGCCATTATGGACATATTATACGAAGATATCTTTCATCAATGATCATATCTTGTTAAAATATAGTGATATTTGTTATGTACTGATTAATATAATTATAGAATTAATTTAATTTATTGGTGGCACAACATAAAATAAAGTTTGATATTTGGTTTATAAATATATTTATAGTTTATGTTGCAAATTCAGTAAAGAGTAATACTCTACCTCTTAAGCTAAGGTATACCTGTATTTTGAGAGGTAGTTCACGAATACATCATGTGCGTACAATTAAAGAGTGGAATTCCCTGCCGGAGTCTGTGTTTCCTGACAGGATAACCTGGGGTCTTTTAAATCAAGAGTGAACAACTTCTAGGCAAGCGTTCTCCATCGTCGACCGTATCATAGTCAACAGGTGTGATTATAGTCAAAAGCAAGCTTTTCGATAATATCAAAAAAAAACTGCGTTGTAAGGCGCCACGACACGACACAACACAATCATGTAAATCCGGCTTTTCACGCAGCTTTGGAAGGTCTTCAAATACGGACCGAATGACGAGCTGATGAGGACCCAGTGAGTCAGCTGAATGCGAGGAGCATAGGACCAGTCGACGTGGCGACTTGTATGGGAAGATGGAAATGATGATGATGGATGTCCAAGACATACTTTTTTTTTTAAGGTTAGGTAATCATCAAATGACTTCTTCTCCTCTGGTTGGAGCGGAAGGGCGTGTCAGACTCTTCATGACTCAAACCCATCCGTGTTCCTTCTAAATAATTTTGCGTTCCAGGGCCGTGGTGACTCTTTCGAACAAATTCCGCAACCCTGGTAAGCTCACCAAGACATACCCACCGATGATTTTTGAATTGAGTATTTTGAGTGAAGAACGCATCTAACCCTACTTTAATACCAAAGTCAGGGTTCAGGCTAGATTTTGACAAATACTCAAAGTGAAAATGCTATGTTAAGAAATCGGGGGATAGCAACCTGCTACCGGAAAGAAATATTTTTAAAATTTGGTCCTAAGGGGCAATAGAGAAAACTGAACTTCCAAACGCTTGAACAGAAGAACGGCTCATGAGAATTATAATCGGCGATAGATAAAATTGGTTATTATCTTAAAACTTATCTCGTGATACTTAAAAACAGGATTTATGTCATGATAAAATCTAGTCTAGAACGATTACATAATCTTCATTAGTCATTCATTAGATGCATTATGTATGACCTAGACTTGAACAGGTCAAACTTAGTGCGTTCAAAGATAAGCTTATACTGTGAACATAAGTTATATTCAAACGTTTTGGCTATTTATATCATCAATGGTTATACCAATTCAGACGCATTATTCCATACTGGGAATCACACCCATTGGGCATCCAAGCACAGGCTTGGAATCACACTGTTCCATGTTGAGTATTCCACTGTCCTACTCCTACCTTTAGAATACCACTTTTCCACGTTGGGCATCTATTTGGACTCGGCGCGGCATGTCTTCTTGTTTATAAGATTTTAACTTGGCTTGTTAGTTAGTTTTTTGTTAGTTATTACTAACTAATATGTGTGGGTCAAACTTCCAACCGAATTTGAACACAACAGTTATCAGTTAGCCGTTAGCTAAATGAAATCATTCTAAATCTATAATGTAATTATGGCGGTCTCCCAAAGATGGCGGATCAAATCATTCCATTATATGGAAGGGTTCTCAGCTACCAACAGTAGCTGAAAAACCATGTTTGAAAGGCATACAAGACGTTTTAAGCTACCGTTATTGAGACCGGTCCTTAGATAATGGGGAAAAAATCATCTACCAATTACAAACCTTTGGACCTCAGTATTCCAAAGTGAAATCGAATCATTCTAAAAAACATTTTTAGTTAAAACGCTTATATTCTAGCGCCTGCAAGTTTTACATTATAGGCAATTTTGAGTTGTTGAACACAGAACTTTTTAAATGCTTCAGGCTCCACCAATGAAAGAATAAATCCAATTTTATGCAACTTACTGAACGATTTATTTTGTCACTCTGATTATAATAATATCTTGGGACAACTCACACACGGTCATCCGATCCCAAACTAGGCAGAGCCTGTGCTATGGCAACCAGACAACTGATAAACATACTTATATATTTCTAAATACATACATATTATAGACAAATTACACCCAGACACAGAACAAATGATCATGCTCATCACACAAAGATTTGTCCTTGGTGGGAATCGAACCCACGACCTCCGGTTTAGCAGTCAGGGTCACTAACACTCGACCAACAGGCCAGTCAATTATATCGCGATTTCCTATGGCCAGTGATTTAATTTATTACCATGGAAATCGTACCACATATTTTCTCGATTAGGTACTCTTTACAAATACCAAAAAAACAACCAATACGAGTGCATTGTAGTTAAGCAATAATACTTCGCGACGAACAATAATACGCCACCAATTGTGCTTTACTGTTGATGCTATGCTTTACCTATAGCGAAGTAAAATTGTCCACAATGCGCCGGAGGCGAGAAATAGTTAACCAAACTGGGCTTTCCTGTATGGAAATTTAAAATACGTGGTTATACAACTAGATCACACAAATATTCCTTTATAATAGCAATATTTCAAAGACCATGGCCCATCTTTCTTCTTGCAACGCATGCCCAGTCACCTGTACACCTTCATCTATGTGTTAATCCAGGATTTGAACTATCTGTGTAACAAATTTCATCCCGTTCCGTCCAGCAGTCCGTTGAAGCATGAACGGGTAACCAACATTCAAACATCATAATTTTCGCATTTATATGTAATATTAGTAAGATATGAACGATATTTGTAACGAACCACGTACCATCGGACATCTAGACGCACTGCAAGTTACCATCCCTACCTTGTTGCTATTCCACCAATTCGCACTAAACGTTTCCAAACGTCTTTTATAATGCGCACAGCAAAGGAGTGGAACTCTTTGCCTGCGTCTGTGTTTCCGAGNAAAAAAAAAAAAAAAAAAAAAAAAAAAAAAAAAAAAAAAAAAAAAAAAAAAAAAAAAAAAAAAAAAAAAAAAAAAAAAAAAAAAAAAAAAAAAAAAAAAAAAAAAAAAAAAAAAAAAAAAAAAAAAAAAAAAAAAAAAAAAAAAAAAAAAAAAAAAAAAAAAAAAAAGTCTACAGACTTCTTTAAATCTTGTCGGTCTAGTATTGTCTTACAGCTATTCATACATTAAATTGCTCTGACTATTTTGATTTTCAGAACGAGTCAAAACAAGTTTTGACTCGTTCTAACTCGTTCGCATAATATACAAATAGCGCAATAAAAAAATGGTTTTTCATTTGTACCTTCCATTGTTTACGTAGAATCGAAGAATATCATCGAAACTTTTTAGTACATATTTTTCGAGTCAAACATAGAGGGACCAAAGCATAGGGGGACTAACCAAACCAGCAAGCGGTGTATACATAGTAACTGAATATTGGGCGACAAACAATTTAATTAAGGAGATGAATACATGTTCTTCGAAGAAGATAGCAATGTTGATAGAATGTAAACAATCGTATATTAAGATTAAACCTATGTTACATTGTACAGCGAACATTCTTATTGCAAAATGTCAGCTCTTCAAACTCCGCTTTGTAATCTATTATCTTAACTATCTGAGCTCCGACGTACCTATGTATAACTTACTAGCTTCTGACACCGGCTTCACCCTCGTGAAAATGGATCCCAATGGAACGTACTCCTGGGATAAAAAAGTAGGACATGGTCTACCCATGTTCCAAATTTCATCTGAATCCGTTCAGAAGTTAAGACGTGAAGGGGTACGTAATAAATAGACTGGGTTACTTTTGCAATAATCACCATCTGCCTAGCCTTTTCCCAAATATATTAGGGTCGGCTTCCAGTCTAGCCGGATTAAGCTGAATACCAGTATTTACGTCATCCATCAACAGAACAACCCCAGCAAGCGTTGCTTAACCTTGAAGATCGACCCGTGCGGCTGTTATTATTTAGCCACGAGCTCCTTTCCTTTCCTTTCCTTTCTCAATTATAATATTCCTCCTATCCTTTCCCAATTATGATATTAATATGAATTTGGGGTCGGCTTCCATTCTTACGTATTAGTTGCATCTCAATCATCTATCGTTTCTTTGGTCTTTCCTGTCTCTTATAGCCATCCACACACATTTTCTCTAATAATAATGGTAGCAAACACGCCATTAAATCATTCAAAAGTCACGGAAATTGTTCACATGAGAACTCAATGGAAGGCTCAAACAATATCAACCTATTAACTATATCTGTATGTGCTGACGACTGACTCACAATCGCATTTATTGATAAAGCTCCGACATCTGGGCCCCGTCAGATCATTCCAATTAAGAATCTGCATACCAACTTAACTTGACCATTCAAACAAGCAATATTGAACTGTTTGTTGAAGAGGTTAAACGTCATGGAGACGGTAAAGGAAGTCGGCACAGCATTGCGAGTCTCTTCCCTCATTTTGATGCCAATTTGCAATATGAAAATGTTATCGTTTGTCTCTGCTTTGCATAGTTTCGTGATTGCAGAGGCGTCAAATGGCTTGTTTCTTGGAATATGGAATGAAACTCGACGCTTCATAACGGAGATATGAAATACTACCTATGCCTTTCTTGGAACATGAAGCTCTTTCATGTGAAAGGAGATATATAAGTAACATTAAAACGCAGGTACTCGTATTTACGTGTTGCTGCTTAAAACAATAAGTTTAATCTAAGAGTAACCTCTTTGATTAAACTTATTGTTTTAAGTTTAGCACAAAAATCTATTAGTGGTAATTGTAAGTAGTTGCTTGTAAAGCCAGAGAAATAAATTGTTTACGTGTTTTCAAAATATTTACCAGGAAATTGGAAAATTGTATGCAGCAGAGTTGGCTTAGCGGAGACGTTGTCGGATCACAGATATATCCGTTTCGACGTCTCCCCCCAGACCGCGGGCGGCCGCAATCCAACGGCCCCGCGAACGGACGGTCCGCGTTGGGCGCGCAAGCGCCTCGACAGGGAGCTACTCGAGGAGGCCGCTATTGTGCAGGCCTGGATCCGGGAGTCGGCAACGACCGGACCCGTCGACGTCGAAGAGGAGGAGCAGTGGTTCCACGGGGCGATGACGCAAATTTGCGACGCGTCAATGCCCCGGGTTCGCACACAACCCAGAAGGCGCCAGGTGTACTGGTGGTCCGCCGAGATCGCGCAGTTGCGCGACTCGTGCGTGGAGGTCAGGCGCCAGTACACCCGATACCGGAGAAGACGTCGTCGGGTCCCTGACGAAGAAGCCGCGCGGTATGAGGTGTACCGCGCGGCTAAGAAGGCTCTGTGGCTGGCCATCGGCGAGGCGAAGACGCGAGCCAGGGAGGAGATGTTGGAGACTCTAAACGGGGATCCGTGGGGGCGTCCTTATCGCTCGGTCCGAGGCAAACTCGGACCATGGGCGCCCCCGCTTACGGAGAGTCTCCAACCCGAGCTGCTGGAGGACGTGGTAGCAGCCCTCTTCCCGGCACGAGCGGAGCACGCTCCGCCGCCGATGGCTCTGCCCACAGCCGCAGAGCCCGAAGAGGACGCCAGCGTCCCAGAGGTGACACAACCAGAGTTGAGGGCGGCCGTGACACGGCTCCGGGCGAAGAACACTGCCCCGGGGCCCGACGGGATTCACGGCTGCGCGTTAGCACTCGCTCTGAAGGAGCTGGAGCCCCGACTGAGAGGACTCTACTCGGCGTGCCTTGAGCAGGGCCAGTTTCCCGCTCAGTGGAAATCTGGTCGTCTGGTCCTGCTCAGGAAAGCGGGGCGCCCTGCGGACTCGCCGTCCGCGTACCGGCCCATAGTGCTGCTCGACGAGGTGGGAAAGCTGTTTGAGCGGATAGTCTCAGCCCGCCTCGTCGGCCACTTGTGCGGAGAGGGGCCGGACCTGGCCGAATGCCAGTACGGCTTTCGGCAAGGGCGCTCCACTGTGACGGCGATATCCCGAGTGAGAGTCCTGGCGGAGGAAGCGGTGTCGCGGGGCGGTGTGTTGTTGGCGGTGTCCTTGGACATCTCCAACGCCTTCAACACCCTGCCCTGGAGTTGTATTCGGGAGGCACTGCGATATCATCGAGTGCCTTCCTACCTCCGCCGCGTCGTCGGGGCTTATTTGGCGGAAAGGTGTGTCACCTATCTGGGACGCGATGGCAGATACCAGCGCCCCATGTCGTGCGGTGTTCCGCAGGGTTCGGTCTTGGGCCCGCTCCTGTGGAACATCGGGTACGACTGGGTGCTGAGGGGCGAGCTCCGGCCGGGAGTGCAGCTGGTGTGTTACGCTGACGACACACTGGTCACTGCCCGGGGGAGCTCGCACAGGGAGGCAGCGTTGCTGGCGACGGCTGCGGTCTCACAGGTGGTGAGCCGCATACGGCGCCTCGGCCTGGAGGTGGCCCTCAACAAGTCGGAGGCCATTGTTTTTCATGGCCCCCGGCGAGCGCCGCCGCCGGGATCGCACATTGTGGTCGGGGGGGCCCGTATCGCTGTCGAGTCCACCATGAAGTACCTGGGATTGGTGCTCGACAGCCGGTGGGATTTCGGCCCCCACTTCCGGCGGCTGGCGCCCAAGTTGTTGGGCGCGGCGGGGGCGCTGTCAACGCTGCTTCCCAATCTGGGGGACCCGAGCACCGCCTGTAGGCGGTTGTACGTGGGGATCGTGCGATCGATGGCCCTTTATGGGGCCCCGATCTGGGCGGCTGACCTGACGGCCAGCACCATCACTGTTCTGCGGAGGCCGCAGAGGGTGATGGCCGTCAGAGTCATCAGGGGATATCGCACGATCTCCTACGAGGCGGCTTGCGCACTGGCCGGATCTCCGCCGTGGGACCTGGAGGCGAAAGTGCTCGCGTCACTGCACAGGTGGCGCGAGGGCGCGCGGGCGCGCGGCGAAAGACTGACGCAGCAACACTTGGAGCTGCGTCGGTCGCAGCTGCGCGAGGTCCTGGTGGCGGAATGGCGGGACAGGCTTTCGAGCCCTTCCGCCGGCCTCATCACCATCGAGGCCATCCGGCCAGTGCTCGACCTCTGGCTCGGGAGAAGGCACGGCTCCCTGTCGTTTCGTGCGACGCAGGTCCTCTCGGGGCATGGCTGCTTCGGGAGGTTCTTGTGTCGCATAGGCAGGGAGCCGGACGCTCGATGCCACCACTGCGTCGACTGTCGGGAGGACACGGCACGGCATACGCTTGCAGAGTGTGCAGCTTGGGAGGAGCCGCGCCGTGCCCTCATCTCTGTTGTAGGCGGTGACCTCTCGCTGCCGGCCGTAGTCCATGCTATGGTCGGCGGTGAGGAGTCCTGGGACGCGGTGGTCTCCTTCTGCGAGACAGTTATCGCGCAGAAGGAGGCTGCGGAAAGGGAGAGGGAGATCACAACCGCTCTCCCTGCCCGCAGCAGGCGCATCGGGCGTCGGAGGAGGGCATACGCTGCCCTCTTTTGGCCCCCCTAACTGGGTCCGGGTGGCGGACTTGGGGATGTCCGTCGCCCCCCACTCATCCGGACCCGAGGTGGCGGCGCGTGGTGTTCCCGTGCGCCCCTCTTTGACGTAGCGAGGGGAGTCAAACACCTCACTCCCCTCGCCGACGCGAGGTGGCCCGCAGTGGCGGGCCGGCACCAGCCGGGGATTGCGGAAGTCGCATACGTTCCCGCGATCCCCGGCGTAGGTGGAAGATGGAACACCGGGGTGGTTTTAGTCAGTAAGAGTCTGACAGACCCCTCCACCCGCTCCAGGGTGGAGGATTTCCATGAGGATTTCCACCCGAAAAAAAAAAAAAAAAAAAAGCGGAGGCTAAGCCAACTCTGCTGCATACATACATTCCTACCTTAAAATGTTATTCTAAGAGTAAAAACTTAAAGATGTACATTAATTTATGAATTCTCTGAAAACTCCTTTAAAACCAATGCGAAACTTATGAAAAAGGGGCCGTGCGTGATGGTTGTGTGGCGATCAGAGGGCCTGAATTCTACAAATTTTCACATTTGCATGTTAGTCGCAAACTGTAAAAAAAATTATGGAAACTCAGGTTTTTGACAGTTTGTGACTGCCATGCGAATGTCGCTTATTTTTTTTTAGAATTGACCTTTTGTTCTTTATGTTATTCTCAAGTGACGGTGTATGTAGATGGTGAAGAGAATAAGTAAAAAATACGGATGTCAATCTAAGGCCAAGGGAAAATCTTCCAAAATTACCTTGCACGAATCCACATTTAAACAACCGATGAAGCTGAAAATTTAACAAACAGAAACAGACAGGATATCCCTTACAAACCTAGAGCACAGTAGATAAATATACAGTAGGTTATCTAAGGCCGCCCGCCGAGTTATTAGCCTACTCTTGCGTTGATACCCAGGGTTGTCACTTTTACTTTTAGTTAATATTTTCGAACAAGCAGCACTTGATCTAAATTTATAAAATAAAAAGCATATTATGATTGAATATTTTACCAATTTATAAATTTAGTAAAAATAAAAAGCTTTTATTCACATAACATTTATTATACTAAGTTACAAATTTGATACCGAGAAAATTTTTCTCCTGTTTCTGCACGTCCGGAACGCTTTATTATTATTTATTAATTATTGTGAAATTGTCCTTATTACAACTATACCTACGCGAAAAATATGTTTACCAAAACGATGTTTCGTACTCAATCCTCTATTTTATAGTAAAACTAGACTTCTTAAAATAAACTTTAGCTCTAAACATAGTATTCAGAAAAATGCGACTCGGCTACGCTCTTAATAAAGCAAATAAACTGTGAAATAAACAATACAATACCATATTTTCTAATAATATTTAAGTATAAGTAGGTACTTACATTTCTGGTTGAGTAGGAAGTATGAAGAATGATAAGTCCGGGTTTGCGAAATCATTATTGAGGCACCCGAAAACACTACAATATTTTTTTCCTCTTTTTGAAGTCATGATACTCGTAATTTACGACAAGTGTCCGCCGCCCGCGCCGGCGAGAGTTGACGAACGCAAGCGGTCATGTAGCGTACGCGCGTGCTCACAGTCGCGCTGCACAGCCCGCACTGCCGCCACCTTATT
>NDFZ01005434.1:660507-692815 GCA_002192655.3 Mamestra configurata | reverse complement strand
ATATGGGTTTGCTCTTGACTCTAGTCTAGGTCATAGATGACAGAGACAAAGTCGACGATGGAGCGAGCTTACCCAGAAGAAGCCTGTTCACTCTAATTTTGAAGAGATTAGGGTTGTATGCGTTCGGAAACACAGACGCAGGCAGAGAGTTCCACTCCTTTGCTGTGCGCATTATAAAAGACGTTTGGAAACGTTTAGTGCGAATTGGTGGAATAGCAACAAGGTAGGGATGGTAACTTGCAGTGCGTCTAGATGTCCGATGGTAGAAGGGGGCCGGTGGGATGAGATCGTGGAGTTCCTGGACACTCTCCCCGAAGTACAATCTGTAGAAGACCGACAAGCAGGCAACCTTGCGGCGATGAGCCAAGCTGTGCAGCTTGGCATCCACCAGCCTTACGTCGCCAATGAGCCTTTTAGCTCTGTGTTCCACCGAGTCAAGCGCGGCAAGTTGGTATTTAGCTGAGCCATCCCAAAGGTGGCTGCAATACTCCATGCAGGATCGGACTTGTGCTTTGTAGAGGGTTAAAAGCTGTCCAGGCGTGAAGTATCGCTTCACTCTATTTAGGATGCCCAGCTTTTTGGCCGCAGTTTGGGCTTTGTGCTCAATGGTGGCACCAAAGTTGAGACTGGTTGTCAACTCCATGCCTAGGAGCTCGAGCCGATCGGTTACAGGAACAGAAGTACCCCGAAAAGTCGGAGTTAGGTCGAAACGACTCCTTTTCGCGGTAAAAAGGCATGCTTGTGTTTTGGTGGCGTTAAAAGAGACCAGATTGTCATCACCCCACTGGGAGACAAGACTTAAGGTCAAATTTGTCCGCTCTACCATGGCCTCTCTCAAGGAACGAACTTCTTCCCCGCTGGTTTTTGCGCTAGACAAGTATCTCTCTGAAACCGAACTGTCATCTGCATACCCAACAATACCAGGCTGAAGCAGGTCATTGATGTGCAGCAGGAAAAGAGTTGCAGAGAGAACAGACCCCTGAGGAACTCCGGCATTAATAGCCATGAGGTCAGAGAAGCAGCCGTCAACGACTACTCGGATCGACCGTTCACTAAGGAAGTCTGATATCCAGCTACAAAAATCAGCTGGGATGCCATAAGCAGGAAGCTTGCTGAGTAGACTTGCGTGCCACACCCTATCAAAGGCCTTCGAGATATCGAGCGATACAGCAAGTGCTTCGCCGTGTTTCTCGATGGCTTCGCCCCAGCAGTGCGTGACATACACAAGAAGATCGCCAGTTGACCGTCCCCGGCGAAAGCCATATTGACGGTCACTGAGGAGATCATTGTCTTCAAGGTAGGTCAGCAACTTACTGTTCAGTACCCTTTCCATAACCTTGCACAGAATGGAGGTAATGGCGATCGGTCGATAATGAGCAGGGTCTGCACGGTCGCCTTTTTTTGGCACAGGTTGTACATTCGCAAGCTTCCAGGATTTTGGCACCGTTCTTTTTTCAAGAGAGAGGCGGAACAAGCGTGTCAACACAGGAGACAGTTCAGGCGCACATTGCCTCAAAACTCTCGCTGAAATGCCGTCAGGCCCGCTGGCCTTGTTCACGTCTAGACTGCACAATACTCTTCGTACCTCTTTCATGTGAACTGCGATCTCCGACATCGAAGAGTCACAGTAACGAGGTACAGTTAGTGGTTGCTTGGAGCCAGCGTCCAGACGTGAATTGCTAGCAAAGAGAGATGCAAATAAATTTGCTTTCTCACTTGCAGAGTGGGCCAGCGACCCATCAGGTTTCAGCATTGGTGGTAAAGTGGGCCGACAAAAGTTCGTTTCAACCGCTTTCGAAAGGGACCAGAACAGTTTACTACCCGGAGGGTGCGATGCTAGTTTGGCCCCGATACGTCCAACATGGTCAAAACGTGCCCCACGTAGAACTTGCTTGCAGAACTTAGCGGCAGAATTAAAAGCTCTCTTCCTCGCGCGAACCCTGCGTGCTCTAACTTTTTGGTCGCGGGCCTTGACCCAAGCTTGGTAGGCAGACTCTTTTCGGGCCTCAGCGTGGGCGCACTCTGCATTATACCAAGGCCGGGTTTTGTGACCGAGCGGGATGTCGGAGAATGGAATGAAATATTCCATCCCCTGCCGAATCACGTCCACAATCATGTCGGCACAACAAGACGGGTCACCCGAGGAAAAGCACACATGCCGCCATGGATAAGACGCAAAAAAGTGCCGCATCTCATCCCAATCTGCTGACTCGTATCGCCATACTCGTCTCGTGCCTCTAGGGCTCTCATCTGGAGGAGAGCAGGTCGACACGGATTTCACCAGGCAGTGGTCAGATGTTCCCAGCGGGGCTGAGACCGATACTGAGTGACTGTTCGGATCAGTTGTCAGCAGAAGGTCCAAGCAATTGGGTGTATGGCCGTCAACATCCGGTACCCGTGTTGCCACATTCACCAGCTGGGTTAGATCTAGCGTTAAAGCAAACTTGCGCGCTTCTAACCCAGCATGGTCAGTTTTCTGGTACGGGAACAACCACTCTTTGTGGTGGGCGTTGAAGTCCCCCAGAAAAATGAGCTTCGCTGTTGGGTACCGTTGTTGGGCTACGTCAGTCGACTCCACGAGGAAATTGAACAGTGCTGTTGTCTCCTGGTCACCACTGTGCGATCGGTAAACGCCGATGTAGAGAAATTTCTCCACGCCAGTGTCCACAAGTAGCCATATGGCAGAAAAACCCGATTTCTCAAAGCAACGGAGACGACGACAACAAATGTCATCGCGGACGTACACACAGACCCCAGCCTGCTTCTTGAACTTGTGTTCAAGAGAGTAACCCGGGTAGTTGAGGTACGCCACGTCCAACGGGGTTGCTATCTTCGTCTCCGTCAGAAAAAACAGGTGCGGCTTCTCGGCCTCAAGGTGATGATGGACCGGATCGAGATTGGAGTGCAACCCCCTGATATTAGTGAGGTGCACTTTAAGTGGGAGGAAGTGCAGCCGTTGTTTACCCTTTTTTTTCTGTTTCACTTTTGTCATGTTATCGAGTAGTTGGGGGGAAAAGTCGAATTGTCGAGGCGCTGCTCAGTGAACCAAGTGGAACACTAGAGCTAATCCAACCTATGGGGAACTCATATGGAGACTGCGGGGACGCCCGAACCCCCCCGGATATGGCCACCGGGTCCTCCCATCCAGTCGCCGGCTGGCACGGTGGAGCATACCGGGATTTTTCGCGAGTTGGCGGGGCAGCCTTTGGCACGTGGCTGGCGTGCTACTTGGGCCCCCTACTGACTGCGGTCGGCCAACGGCTGGCACCGTGCTTCGGATCCCGCTACCCTCCAAAATGAGTTACCCGGCAAGTGTTGCCAAGAGACCAAGACCGGTTCTGAACAGCGCAACTGACAACTTCCTTCTCCCCCCAAAGGCACTGGCACTCCCACACACCGACGGAACACAGCAAGCTGCTTGGCGCCGGAATCCGGTGGGATGGTGGTCGCGAGCCAGGCGGCTCCTTGCGGAGCCTACCACCGCTTAGGTGAGATCGTTCAGCCGTACCACAGGCAAGCCTGTGGTGCCGTTGCCCGGGGTGGACCGCTAGGAGGTAGATCCCAAACCACCCCAAACTTTACGAAACAGGGACCTTTAAGAAAACATTGACCTACTAAAGGTACTTATGATAAATAATTTGTCTCGTCTTTTATATACGGGACTTGCAGTAGCCTCTTCAATTTTATATATGCATATTACTTATTATCTTGAACATCTCACGAAGTTTAGGAAATATATACTACCTACCTGATATAAAAATTTATTAACTAACTCTAACTTTCTACTATTTTATTGCTTTTGACGTAATTTTGACGGAAAGTGTATTCTTTTAGACCTATCCAAAACGGGATGCACCAATTCCCGACACATCTCGACTAAGTAAAAAGGCACAGAAAACATAGGATGCAAGAGCGAGCGAAGCGAGCTCGCAAATTGTTACATCTCGTCTCGGATATGTTTGATTTTCTTTTAGCAATTCATTTAAAACTTTTTTCACTCTTTATCTCTTCTCATACAATATTCATATCAAGATAGTAACCAATTCATTTAGTTACCGCTCAATATTTAATATCGGAGACTTATGTCAGTTTCTTGCTAGTAGAACGTCTTTCAGTTCAGCCTTGGTGGTTGCGGTTACAATATACCTCCGTACGATACGATCCTTCACAAATAGCATTGTCTCAGTTATTTCATTTATATTTACAACCCCAGATTAGAATAGATTATTAATTTTGAAATCTTACTAAGTAAGTGATATTATAAATGTGAAAGTAGGTATGTGTGTGCATTGTGCAGCCCCGGTTTCTGAGGTACTTTATCGGTCGTTTATCTGTCCGCTAACGTTATTTGTCATAACGCCATTGGTTGGTTTCTGGTTAACAGTCAGATAAACGACTGATAAAGTAACTCAGAAACTATAAGGGTGTGTTTCCCCCAGAGATGTGCAAGGATGCGCAGCGAGGGATGTGTATGTTAAGTACCAGAGGTAGAATCGCTGCGCTGAGCGAGGCTAGGTAAATGAAGCGATTCTATTGGTTCTTAACAAACACATCCCTCGCTACGCATCCTCGCACATGCCTTGTGGAAACGAAGGCTTAGACGGGCAATTCTCGTATTTTTAAGGAGCGTTCACATTCGTATCGCAGCCGCAAACTGGCAAAGACAGTTTTTGATTGTGTTTTAACTGAAATATTGCGACTTTCATTTTAACGCTTTTTAAGTACCTACAAGAATTGATCTTCTGATGTGTGATTGATGTATGTTTGATATAGGTAATCAATCACACCTTAACAGCTGAATAGATTTGAATGAAATATGTTTATGCAAACCCAGCGATGGACTGGGTGTGTAAGCCAGCGTGTACTGTATACCTACCCCAGCTGCTCCGGCAATTATATCCGGCAATTGAATCCGGGCAATTATATTGTACTGGACTTAATTATAAAGCGGCGGTCAATAATGTCATTTGAATATGCTATAGAGGGTTTACGGTACATAGAGCAAAGTCCCGCATACCTCCACTGAAAAATGGGAGGATCGTCCGAACCAGACGGTTGTCATGTCAGGAGAGCAACTGCCCGATAGTTGATATTCGGACTGTTGTATATGTTCAAATCGCACGGAGAACTTTGCTTGCGCGATGCAGGATTTCGTAGTTAGTTCGTCGTAGTATCTACGACGAACTAACTAAAACGAAATCTCGCACTGCGGTTCTTTTTGTTGCAGTACAAATTTCGTTTCTTTTTTTTTTCATGTGGCGGCATTGATGCCGCTACAATGCCATCTCAATTCAACTTTCGTATCAAAAATTTAACCACCACCAGCGCGTTTCCGCTAGATCTGCGGTGGCCAATCAGCATCGCTTGCGGTGACCACTCCTCATGGTTTAGGGTCAATTCATACTAGCGCAGAGAGAGTAAAGCGCATCGAAGCGTCAATCTGAAAGTGTTGTGAAGAAAAGGGTGTATTTGCTATGTTTAGTTTCAGATTGACGCTTCGATGCGCTTCGACTCTGCGCTAGTATGAATTGACCCTTACTTTCAATAATATCTTGCTAGTATGCTCCTCAGACGCAAAGGTGTATTTGCCTGAGGCTATCCTGAATCTTTCACTGCATTAACTATTCTAGATTTCAATATGACACCCTTGGCAAGACACAGACACTCGATGCAAAATGTACCATTTAATCCCGGTAGTACAAACTACTATCATTTACATATTCTCTTGTGATTTTGAAAAGGAAAACGCTTTTTAAGCGAGTGTAGCCGCCCGCAGAAACTAGTTAATTTATAATAAAACCGCGGAGCAACCCAATCGAAAATTGCGTTTAATTCGATAACTAGGGGTCTTTAGTTTTTTAATAAAAACTTTTTGAATTAAGTTAATATTCAAAGTTGGAAATTAGTTGTGCAAATATTAATAAAGTTGGTATTTTAATGCTTTTTTTTCTTTTCTAATAAATTGATCGCAAATGGAGGATATGTAGGTACTTTGACTAACAATCGACATTGATCACTTTAATCTGGAATTGGTTTTTGTCCATGATCTTTTAGGGAACTTAATTAAATTGAAACTTGATCATATTCTTTACAAGGTACCTAGGTATATAGTGGGCAAATTTGTATTGTATACATCCAACCTGAGTGATCAATTATAATAATCCCCAAACGAATTTCGATCACGATGGCCAATCTCGACGGAGATTTGCCAAGTTCGCATGAGATATTATAGTGCATGAGGGTGTGCACTCTCTATTCCCATACTCTCATAGACCGACATGACAGCATCCGAAAGGGCCGAGAAGACATCAGGAACGGTCCCAACGTTTTCGGCAAGCACGTAAACACCAGCAAGTTCCAAACTCCGCGCTGCTGATAAAAAAATCTAATGGAAAGACCCAGTAGGTCTGTATCACTTTTTGCCCGACCGATCAATACATAGGTACATTTTATACCCGTATTTCTCATCATTGGCACATTGGTAATTAGTGATTAATCAAGACAGTTTATTCATTTAGCTCACCTCAATCGATCACAAGACCTAACCGGTCATCTCGAAACTCATTAGTTCATATTGTTTGGAAAAAGTTTACACTACTAGGTAGTACTTGTTTAATTAGTAAATCTTAGTTGGCGCTAGACATAATTAGGGATTATTATTTCGGTTGTAGTTTGACTTTTGCTGGTAATTTGGCTAAGGCCAACCACCATACAGCCAGGCTCATGCCTTCTTACGATAGCTCTTCTCTATTAGTTATCTCAGTATCTCTATACCTAACATCCCTTCCAACCACTAGATAGACGATTATATATAAATGTGTAGCGGTCTTTACCCCATTTCAAATCGCATCCAGACACTGGGCTTCAACTGAGAAGTTCCTAACCTAACAAATAAAATAAATATTTCTATAACAAGAGATTTCGCTTTGAAATTGGGATGTATTGTATCACGCCTGTCAGTCGGTGTCCATGAGATTAATAACTAAATTGATATGTTAGCCGCGGTTCCGTTAGCGCCTGTTATACATTTCAATATTTTAACGACAGATTGTCGAAGCGGCCTCGTGTAACTGCTGAATCGGTTCTAAATTGAAGAGGAATATATGTTACCGGAAAATTGCAGACTCCGTAAGATTGTAATAAATCTTTATTAGATAACAATTTCTCGATATATTATGAAAAAATGATTTTGCATACAATAAATACCATCCAAATTCAATAGTTTCCAATATATCCGTGTTTTATTAAGAAAAAATAGTTTATAATTCCACGCGATATTTCACAAACTTACGGAATCTGCAATTTTCCAGTGACATATACAAGACCATAAAAGACTAGTCCTATTTAATTAATTTTTACCAACGGCTTCGCAGGCGCGTATGTTGAAATTTATCCCAAGCCTTAAAAATATCGAATTTCCACGTCAACAAAAACATAGCTCGCATGGTTCGATGTTTGTCCTAGAAACAACGGCCAAAACATCAAAACAGCCAGGAATTCTCCGAACAATGTTATCAATATTGCGTTAATTTCCGCCATCAGGCCATAATCATTATCTGAAACTATTAGTCATTCGATACTATAGTTGTTTACAAAAGTGAAGGATAGGACTATCGTGGTTCTTATTGTGACCCAAGATCATAGATCAGACAATTAGATTTGGAGAATGAACTGAAAAAACACACTCTCAAAATTGACCACTCTTTAGAAAGCTACAAACTGGTCAATATTGTGAATTTATGTTATATTATATTGTGGCCAAAAAACAACAGCAGCATGGGTTGATTTCCGGCCCTGGTAGAATCCATGGTCCGGAGCGAGGAGGCTTGGGAAGCGGTCACCTCCTTCTGCGAAGCAGTAATGCTAGCGAAGGAGGAGGCGGGCCGCGCGAGGGAAAGGCAAGGCCTTCGCCCCAACTGCCGCTACAGGAGAAGACGCCCCGGGCGTCGGGAGTCGCAGGGCGATCCCCGGCCACCGTAGGCGCGGGCCTGCGGACGGCGAGCGTTGGGTGGCTCGCTGTCCGATTACCACCAGGCCCGGGTCGATGGCGCGTTGTGTTTCACGCGCGCGTCAAAGAGATGTCAGCATAGCAGACGGGGCCCGCTAGGGCCAGAGCCTGCCAGGGTTGCGGAATTTTTTCGAAAGAGTCACCGCGGCCCTAGAACGCAAAGGGCTTAAGAAGGAACACGGATGGGTTTTAGTCAGTAAGAGTCTGACACGCCCTTCCGCCCCACCCAGAGCGGAAGAAGTCATTTGACGATTTCCCATCCTTAAAAAAAAAAAAAGCATGGGTTGATCTTCGAGGTTTAAGCAAAGCTTGCCAAAGTCGGTCTGTGAATGTAGGACCAACCATTACATACCGAAAACCGTTAGTCACGGCTATTATTTGAAGAACTTTGATGACACCAGTTTTGGTAGGGAGGTAGAAGTCAGATAGGCAGTCAGTTAATAAGACAAAGACACTGTGCGGCCAATACTTTTCTCTTTTCATGCTCTTCATGTCTATGTGCAGAACTTATCGGGTCCAAGCCTGTGACGTAGCCTAGACAGAATTATAGAAAAAGACAGCTACTTCCCGTACGATACCCTCAGCAAACGAATATGAATTGAGCTTTCCCTACTCGGGCTGCAAGTGTATACCTACTTAAAGCTCAATTCATTCACTACATCTATGCCGATGATTCAAGAGGGTGAAAGAAGGTCACTAAATTTCACTATTTATCTACTCGACTAAATCTGTGCGCATCATCCCTTGATTTATGATACTCCATAAATAACGGCAAAAGACATAGGGCGCACTCCCCGTACATTTTGCGTCAGCTTTCGTTGGTAAAGTGACTATTTATTAAAGTGTCCTAATCTTCTTGAGTCTAGTGTTTTCTTAGGCTTTTGGCAGAATATAGAAGTGGATCTTTTATTCCATAAATACTTAACTAACTATATACACTAGAAATAAAAATAAAATCTCCTAACTAAATAAACCCTAAAATATGGCGTCGAAAAATTCATCCGCATCGCTGTCGACTGGAAGTGTACCCAAAAGACTGGCGGCATTGCCACGTTGTATGGCAATGCTTATTCTTTGACCAAGGTAAAAGCCAGCCCTTGGGTCACGTGAAGTGTCAACTAAGCGCCTTGAGAGATCTTTAAATAAGTTATGTGCACTCGGACCCCAAGACCCGAGAGTTTCAACCCCAAACGGCTCGAAAATATAACTACCAACAAGTTTATTATATTTCCGCCGCTTGAGGTTCTCTGCAGCCGCAGCGGCAGCGCCAGCACAGCACGAAGAGCTAGGAAGATGGGATGGCGCAAGAGTATCGACACAAGTAGCGTCCCACACTAATGGCCTACCCATCTTCCATGGAAATAACGACATGCCGTCCGGTCTCTTGCCATCGTCGCGTGCCAGGCCATTGGGTTCTAACACAGCCGGAACGCCGACGGTGACAAGAGCTCGTCGGATGATGTCGTTAAGATTCGCGTGCCGCGCAATGCGACCCGCGCTACGGCTGCATGACAGGCCGTGGTGTCCGAGGCTGTTGACAACTTCGCCACAGTGGCAGCGATGAGGAGAACAACAAGGAGCGCCAAGACGCAGGCAGGCAGCGAGGCGGAAAGTAGTATCGTCGAACATGGTGCCAATGTTCGACGACGGTAGTGCGTGAAGCCAGAGACCCGACTCCCACTCACCCACAGCCAGCAGGCGCGCACGCTCTGCAGTAGTAGTTGATGTGGCAATAAGTTTTTCCTGAACTTGCCTGCAGAGCGGCTCGTCCCACCGTCTCTGGGATGAAGGGTAGTCGGGCGGATTTGAATTCGGGCAAGCGAGTCTCCAGGCCTCCACAGCCTCGGTGAAGTACGGCACATCAAAATCAATCAGTGTAGAAACTAGAATATTCCTGATTAATTTATCAGTGCCGTACACCGAGGATATAAAAGCCGGTAAACTAATACTGGTAATTTTGCGGAAGTGGATCTTGATTAAGTGGCATCCAGTCTCCTAATTAATCAAGTAGGTACTCAGAGTACCAGCTAGATTAGCAATACCAACTCATGAATAATCAAGCCTACTAACCTTACCTACGGGTGGACAAAGGTTCTTCTCATTCAGAGATGGAACGAGCATTACCTAATTGCTCAAGGCTGAGTGGCAAATTCAGACTTATCTATGAACTTATATTGATTTTATAAGTCCAGAGACGACTTAGACGTCTTGAACCTATCATGACTCCAGTGTAAGAGAGAGAGACACAAGATACAGACAGGTCTAATAGCACTATGTCTTTCTTACGACAGAATAGTGATGGTATTGACACACTCGTGCGTGAGAGGTGAGGCATTTAGGTACCACTATCAATTTGAATTTCATTAATTTAAAAAAAAGCTATGTAAGTACCTACGAATTAAGAAAGGTTAAGCTCATATTACGGTTCATGGCTACATTAGTAAAATTTATCTTATATAATTTTATTCATCGCTAAAAACTTTGGCAATATATTCGTGTGATTCTATTTCACCTAAGTGGTTTTTGGGCCTTTGGACAAAAGAAAAGCCTTGCATTGAAATAACGATTCTTTCCTAACAAGGACAACAGTGACAAATAATCGCCATCTACGAAGTGCTGTTTCAACTTTTATCTATTTGAACACGTGTTTACGTTCGTTACTTCTGAATGAGGCTGATTATAATACATAGGACCTACTGAATAGGCCAGGTTCTCGCGATAAATATTATGTCTTTAATCAAGGATGTTTTACTTATTTCGAATGTTATTTTCCCACAAATAAGTCGGTTGAAACCAAAGTGTGTGCAATCTATTTTGTTTCATAACTAGGCATTAAACACTGTCTTCCGGTAACATGTATTGTTCTTATGTAATCCAACTTTTATTAGCTTATTTTATTGGGTTTGACTAAAAAAAGCTGCGTGAAATGAAACGCCATATAAATGTCTTCTTGCTGTCATCTTGACATTTAAAATCGACAGTTCTTGCGTATTGTTTGTAAACAACCGGCATTATTTTGTTTGCGAATAACGTAATATTTTTTGTTTACAGATTCACTGAAAGATCCATACATTTGTGGACCACCATCATGTGCACGTAAGTTATGTTTTTTATATGCTTTTACGAAATTATTTGCACTGCAACTTAGTTATAAGTTTTCTGATAAAGAATAAAGGTTAAGAAAAAGTACAAATTAAAAGCCATTGAGTTTTTTTGGATGGTTTTATTGATATCCAATATATAATATGCGTTTGTATTACTAAGTTTTTTTATTATTCTAGTTATTATTAGTGTCTAGAAATTGTATTTACATTCGATTTCTCATAATAAAGCACCCAAAGTGAGTACTTACATGAATATTATGTTCAAAATGTTTTTAACTTTTGTTACCTATATTTTATTTTGTTTCCAGCATCGGAAAAGTTTAAGTATTTGCTAGACATAATCTACCACTATGAGTACAAAGTCAATGTGGAGACATACTTTGCTGGCTCCAGTAATAATCGCTCCACATTAGATGTCAAAGCTGTGGTAAGTAATTTCCTCTGAATTTTTCAAAAAGCTTTTAATATAAATATACCAGAGTATGGGCAGCAGCATTATCTGTGCATTGCCAACCCGCTTTCCAAGCGCGGCCATTATGTCAATTATTTCCTTTGGGGTAGACGTATTTCCAGTATTGGACGTCTTTCGGCTGATATGATGATGATGATAAACTGTAAAGAGTCTGTTAGTACAAAGCTTGGTCATAATGCTCTATTAATTTCATGATTAAAACAATGCAAGGAGTGATGTGAACGAAAATGTAGTCAGTTAAATGATAGTATAAGTAGGTTAAACATAACACTTTTAAACATCAATCTTTTTAGGTCATTTTTAACTAGATGAGGCCAGTGTTTCCTAGCTGACTACCCTGAAAAGTAACACCGAAAACAAACTCAGAGGTCAAAGTCTCTTAAAGTCCATACAATTGTACTGGTCCAATCATATGAGAACCATGTAGATTAATGACCAAAGTGGCCTTTTGAGGAAAGTACCTACACAGATTTGAGTGCACCGGTCCAGTTATAGTATTATAAGGTTGAGGGGACAGAATGGTAGAAAAAGTATCATGGGACCAGGTTAAAAAGATAATGGGGCATAAAAATAATGCAACTTTCTTCACTATACAAACTTACTTTATTTCTATACTTTTTAGACAAAAATCCAGTTCATGACACCTTGTGAGGGTCTGCTGCAGCTGACAGACGTGACTCTATTAGATCAGGATGAGAACTATCCCGTGGAGAGGGCAGAGAAGTTCATTCATGCTGTGTCACTGTTTGATCTCAGGTGAGTACGATGATAACTTGGTAGGTAAAAAGAAAATCAAACCAATAGTCCATTTTAACCCTTTAATGCAAAACCATGTTTGAGCAAGCAAGTTTGTGTAAAAGAGTTGTGTAACTAGTTTTCATGTAGAATGAAGTTTATTCTATCTACCCTGTGCTCAAACCTGTGGGTAGTAAATGTTCATAAGGTTCAATATTCAAATTAAAATCCATGAGAAAACAACCTTGAAGTGATTGTCCAGTTTTCTGGCTATTTTTATAACAGCATTTTTCAATCAAATATAGTTTGATTAAGACTTGTGGCTCTGCTTGAAAAAGTTCTCAGTGAATTTAAACAGCCTTAGAGCAGTTGCGTACTACCTCCGATTCGATCCAATCAGAATCCGTCAAAATACTGTCCAAGAAAACTCAGACTGAACTCGGAAATTGCTTATGCACTACCTTCGATCCAAATCCGTGATTACCTCCTTTCTTGACATACAGATGATATGGCTTCACACAATCCATCCTTCGTTTCTTTGATCTTCCCCTTCTCTTATCTGTTATACTTTCATCGTGTTTATCAATGTCACTGTGTTAACTAAAAATTTGCTTATAAAGTCTTCAGAACAATTTAAATTGCCATCCATCCCAGCCATGATTCCTTATCCTTGTCCAATTAAATTGTTATAAGATTTTTGCAGTAACAGTTCCAACTAAGTACTAACAGGGCCGAGTCACGTCAACCCCCGCCCCCCGGCCCCTCTGCCTCTTTTCTCTTAGTGTGCAACGGTTCATACAAATAATACTCTGGCCACTTCGGTCTGTCAATAATCTTATCCGAAATGGAGATTCTCGGATGACGGAGAAAAATCGGATGACGGTAATCGGGTGTAGTGCGTAAGCTACCATAAAAATTGTTCTACGACTACGCCGGACCGCCTATTTACGGATACCGATCAGGTTCGGATCGGACATAATGCGTAAGCGCTCTTAGAAGGAAATAAAGTTTATAGTAGATACTTATAGCATACCACTGCTAAACGTCTTACTAAACTGATACTGCACTTACCTACACATGCAGTTTTTAGAACCTCTAAAAATGTCTGAAGTTACAAAGGTGGCTAATGAAAGGAAATAAATTGCAAATAAATATATTCTTGATAACTTTAACTGTTTCAAAGTCTTCACTAATTGTTTCTGCAGTGTTGTAAAATGTGTACATTACAGTAAAATCAAACATAAGGTATGCATTCAAATTCACAAAAAAAAAACACTTTGCAGATTTGCATTCCATGATGGCATCATCTCAGAGATATGCCCGGAGCCGGACGAACAGGATTGGGTGCTCAACTTCAAGAGAGCCATCCTAGCACTCTATCAGAACTCCATGAAGAGATTTGACATTAACTTCAAGGGAATTGAGGTATGGAAACAGATGACAGATTTTTATAAACTATCCATTATTCATCTTTGCGTGTTGTTGCTTAGCAAATGTAGCGGAATTCCGCCACAAAAACGAAACCATCATTACTGTCACATCTATAACTACCGTCGGACACGAACCACGTCGCAAAAAACATGCATCGCGGTATCAGTGTATCAGATCACCAATCTTGTATCTTGCGTTTGTGTATCAAGTTTAGGAAATGATTGGTTTTTATAAGTCGAATCAAACTTTTTTAAAAATCTTTATTTATTTAACCTTTTGAACGCCAGAGCATACACGCATGGGTGTGTCGCCGACGCCAAACCACAAATTCGCCGTTTTTTTTTGTCAGATTTAGCCGACGGTGGCGTGTTGTGCACTTTTTCATTTGTCGGCTATAACCGACCTTGGCGGTCAAAAGGTTAAACCCTCTTCAACAATGACCATACAGTAACCCTACTATCTCCCCACAGCAAGACATACATGGCACCTGTGACGTAGACTACACAGTACGAGGTCAGGAGAACACGAGTCTCATACTGGTGAAGACGAGAGACCTGTCGCAATGTAAAAATCGATACAAGTACATGTCTATACTGCAGACTGTCAGATATGATTTTCAGAGTGTGAGTATTTACTGTTATTATACCTTTTATAGACCTTTGAATACCCTTTGAGTAACCTCATAAAAAAGCGTTTATAATTTAACTAGCTTTTGCCCGCGACTTCGTACGCGTACCTATATCCCGTTTTTTCCCGTTCCCGTAGGAATTTCCCGATGTAGCCTTCGGAGTTAATGTGGCTATCACATAAAAAAATAATTTTCCAAATCTGACTGGAAGTTCCAGAGATTAGCGCGTTCAAACAAACAAACTCTTCAGGTTTATTATAAGTATAGATAGATTGTTAACTTTTATGCCCTTACTAAAAAACTATAATTTCTCAACTTTTCCTTCTTTGTAAGATCATAAATGTAGTTGTGCACTTTTGTGTTCCTTATAAAACGAGCACTGTAACCTAACCCATTTCTGATTCTTTGTGCTCCTTCTAAAACGAGCTTGCACAGTTGTGCACTTATGTGCTCCTACATAATACGCTTTAATTTATTTGGACTTCTTTTCACTTTACCTAAAACACCTTCACCTCTCTTAACCAAACAAGTTCTAACTTAATGTCAATCCAAAACCTTCGAGCTGTATATCGGTTATTGTTTTTCGAACTTAATTTTAAGCAATTAAATATAAAAAAAGAATTACCGAATCACAGTTCATGTCAATTTTTAAATTAAGAACTTCGCATTGTGTGTAACATTCATAGAATTTTTGAATTCAGTGAAATTTAACACTTTAAAACGAATGTCAACTTTTGACAAAACTATCAACATTCGAACACAAATCAAGCTATTCTTCTGAATAAATCACACAGTAATTATATAACTCATGTCTTCCTTACAGAAATTCCAAACCTGGCCAGTCCTAAAATCAGAATCAAAATGCCGTATAACAGTAGACCACCATATATACAAAGCAGTCAGCTGTCGCGAGCGTCACTTGTTCGAGCCGTTCTCGGGCAAGAACTCGGGCGCCATGACCACTGTGGTGCAGGACCTACACCTGCTCAGGGAGGTCAATAAAACTGATACTGAGGTTATTGAGTCGCAGCCTAAAGGTAAGATATCATTTGGAAAAGTGGTTGAACCTTGATTTTCAGTAATGTTGTTGTTTAAATAATTGAATAAGGATAAACTGTACTTTCAATTTGATAACTTGATATGAAGTCATGTTGGAGGACATGACTTGAAATATCGGCCTAAGGTGTAAAAAAATATTTTAGATGTTTTGTTTAACCTTTTAAACGCCACTGTCACGTATGCATGACAAGCCAGCGCGTGCCCTGTATGCCAAAGTTCGGCGAATTTGTGGCTTGGCGTCGGGGGCACACCGATGCGTTTATGCTCTGGCGTTCAAAAGGTTAAAAACTTTATAAGTTTTGAATACCTATAACTAAAATAAGGAATTCAACAACAGGTGTATATAATTAAATTCACTATCCTCTTTCTTTAATGGAAAGAAAATAAGTATTGATTGTAAGGGATAGTATTTTAGCCAATCTGAAAACTGCTTTGATTGGCCAAAACTCTGTAGAACCAAAATAATGAATTCCATGGCTGCTTTTCAAAGCATTGAGAAGTAAAATGCCATGAGATTTTTTATATCATTATTATTTTATTTTATCCAGCCTGGGCAGTGATACCACGTCGTTCCAACTTGCTGCATCATCACTTGGTATACGTGGGAGATGACACTGGCGGGCTCAAGTCTGCTAGGGATGTCCTCAAACTATTGTGCATGTAAGTATCTTTTAACATATTTAACAACTGTTTTAATAAATACTTAACTAACTACATAATATATACACTTAAAATAAAAAATAAAAACTCCTAACTTAAATAAGGCGTCAATAAATTCGTTCGCATCGCTATCGACTGGAAGACAGCCTAAAAGACTGGCAGCATTGGCACGTTGTATGGCAATGCTTATCCTCTGTCCGAGGTAAATGCCAGCCCTTGGGTCACGCGTAGTGTAAACTAAGCGTTTAGCAAGTTCTTTATACAAAGTGGAGATGACAATATGACTTTAAATGAACACACTGGCAATACTCGTATTTAGAAATATTTGTAAACTATAAAATATGTCCGAACATCGAAATTAAAAAAATGATTTTTTCTAACAAACTAAATAGCTTAAAACTGCAAACAAAATAAAACACCATTTATAAAATTGGTACACTGACCTGCGGTAAGAATGGCAACGCAGCGCGGTTTCATTCATGATAAAGCGCGCGGCCGCTCGCGGGGTTGCGCGGCGACGCCGACGCAGCGACGTAATGTTTTGGCGCCATTATTAATTATATTATTAATGCTCAATTACAAATCAAATCACAGATTATTGACCAAATAGTCAGCCATCATTCACCCGCGAGTTATTTACTAATCAATTTATTATTAACAATCACTTTTAGATCACTTAGTTATGTACCCAGTCATATTTTTTTTTATTTTGAACATGTCCGCCGTGTTCTTGAATACACAAACTACACCGACGTATAATGTTATTTCTCATTCTTGATAATAGGTCACCATTAGCAGCCATTACTTTCAATTTATTATTACTATTTTTTAATTCCTCAACGGTATTGACTTCTGTTGAGTATACCTTATTCTTTATCCCCACAAGAAGAAATCCAGTGGCGTGAGATCTGGTGACCTCGCTGGCCACCGCACTGGTCCATAACAGCCAATCCACTGTTGTCCGAACATTTGAGCCGAACGTTCTCTTGCAGACACCACTGAATGAGCTGATGCTCCGTCTAACTGGTACCACATCTGCCTGATACGATACGATAACACTCGCGCGGCAACTTCAAATAGGCGCGGGCGCATTCGAAATTCCAGAGCGGAACAAAACGCGTCGCAGGCAGGAAGGAAGTCCGGTGACACACTGACCGCGTAACCTAGACACGAGTAATTGCAGGTTTCGACAAGTAAGCAAAGTAGAAACAAGCAAACTTACCTATCTCTTTCGCACATACATATTTTTCATTTATGATCATATTGTTGTCTCCACTCTGTATAACGCATGAGCACTCGGACCCCACGGTCGCCGTTTCAACCCCAAACGGCTTGAAAATATAATTGCCAAGTATTTATTACATTTCCGCCGCTTGAGGTCTTCCACAGCCGCAGCGGCAGCACCAGCACAGCACATATTTATTTAACTAGTTCATTAGACTTCTAAATTGTACAGCACGTCGTTATAGAACGCTGTTTTGTCAAAATTTGCTAACACAACTGTATTTTTTATCCTTTCAGGGTAAAAGACACGACAACAGACCACCATTCCTTGAACGTAGACGAAAACATGGACAGTGGTTCAACAGTAGGCCTATGGGGCCGCCTGGTGCGCTCTGCCAGACCGCTACACTACCCCGCGCTGTCGCAACTGTTGGCACGCGCGCCTTCCATATGCAAGCCGGCTACGTAAGTGTTCATAGTTAGTGTGTTATAACTAAAACATGGACAGTGGTTCAACAGTAGGCCTATGGGGCCGCCTGGTTTGCTCTGCCAGACCGCTACACTACCCCGCGCTGTCGCAACTGTTGGCACGCGCGCCTTCCATATGCAAGCCGGCTACGTAAGTGTTCATAGTTAGTGTGTTATAACTCCTCTTCCTCCTCGTTAAATTCCTCTCTCACACTTCCTAGGTCTGTACCACCGATCACATCAATTACAATGCAGACCTTACTATAACAGTTATTTCATTTCTTTTCCAGAAAGCACATCCTAGACGCTCTGCCGTACATCGCGAGCCCCGGCTCGGTGGAGCTCATCAAGGACATGATCATGAAAAATGCTGTAGATGAAGAGACCAGACACGAGTGGCTCATGTCCATGGCTATGATACCAAGGTGAGTGCTGTCTGCGAGTTAAGAGTTTGTCAAAGACAATGAAATAAGGATGTTTAAATAGGCTTCTTTAAAGTTGACTGCGAGGTGATATCTATAACCTTAATCAACACGTAATCTAATCGAAGAACTCGTGGCTAAACAGAGTTGCACGGTTCAATTTGGTTCCACGGTCCCGGCTGCCATTTGTATTTTTTTTTTCTGTTTCATTTCAGACCAAAACTGCAGATGTTGGAAAGCATGCTGGAGTTACTGCAAAAACAGAAAAATGATAAAGTGATCAGTTTCACCGTATCCTCTATGGTCCACTCTTATTGTAAACACAGCGGGAAGGAATGTAAGTATTATTTTATTTTGCTTTTCGTAGATGTTAAAATAAAGAATAAAATTTATTAAGCAAATACATGAAACATGCACGGTACAAATTACAAAAAAAACAAACAAAACAACACACAACAAAAATTATATTTAAAAAAAATTAAATTAAATGCATATAAAAAGATTATTTGGCAAAATTCCACCGCACAGTCGTCACCATGGAAAATTCAGCAATTATTAAAACCACTAGGTATCTCTTTTCTTTATATCAACTCGCCTTTCAGAGAAATAAGCATCACCTTCTTTTTTCTTTTCCTTCGTCTTGTCTGTTCATTATATACACGCTGAAATTTCAATGGTTGTTTTCCCAATAGTAACTATTAACTTGCCTGCAAGCACGCGGCGAGTGAGGTGCCGCGCATCGCGCGCGACATCCTTTTATGTTATATCTATCAGCTGGTTGATACGCGAAGAGCAACGAACGCGGCCGCTTTGCGCGAAACTATCGCAATGTATAGTTGGTTAAGTCGCTTTCAGGTTTTGTTTATCACAATTGTTATTCTGCCATTTCTTGACTTTAAATTTGTTATTTTTCATAAATCGATTGTATTACCAAGACAAACTCATTTTGCTGCGAGAAAACAACCATTAAAATTTCAGCTTGTACATATATGTGTGTGTACATTAACCGTTAAATAAATAATTGATATTTATTTCAGTGCGCGAATGTTGCCAAGAAGAAATTCCGCAAACGATCTTATTGGAGTTCGAAAATATTGTCCAAGAAATTGCCAAGAAGGGTGTGATCAAAACTAGAGAAGATCGGAAAAATGTAAGTATAACATAAATAAAAGATTTTTAGACGAAAAAAAATGGAATAGTTTTACATAATATTAATTTCTTTCCAATTTGTCATTGATAACCTGTCATCATGGAACAAGCTGCTTCAACATTCGAGCCATTAAAACGCTCGAGCCGTATTTGCAATAGAGTCAAAAGTAGTGTTCAAACAGAAAATTTTCTGTATGCTATTTTGAACTCTAATGCAGTTGTTATTGAATCTATTATCAATGAACAAATGCAAAATTTTGCTACATGTTTTTTCAAAGATAGCGGCTTTATGCCATTTTGAACTCTATTCCAATTACCATTTTATTCATTATCAATTATTTCAGAATATTTTGTCTCATTTCAGATTAAAGTAGCAATCAAAGCTCTGGGCAACATTGGTGGCTTTAGAAAAGAGTTCGGGGATGTGTTAATGAACTTAATCGGCGATAATTTTGCTCCTGTACCAGTTCGATTGGCGGCTGTCGACGCGTTTAGGAGGACGACTTGTGATGAGACACGGTAATGTATATCTCTGTTTCATACATTATCAACATCAAACTTTCCACTGGCAAATTTTCATTCATATATTCTTCACTGCCAGTACTTTTCACCAACATAAGTTTTGTAAGTCGTAACTTTTTACTACTATAATTTCAGTGCCACGAGTTTCCTAAAGATTTATATTATAATTTATTTCACTCAAATCTTTTTTCAGTGATACAATTTAACGTGTTACTTTTCATGGCCGTCGGCTATAACTCGTCACTCTCTTCATTCTATGTATATTTTTTTAAAAGAAGACTTACCGTTTAAATAAACAAATCAAGATCGGTAAATTAGATTGACAGCCAATTGCAGTTCTTCAATTATAAATTATGGAGGAAAAGGAAATTCTATCGCACACACACGAAGCCACTGAGTTCCTTTCGTTTCGTATGAAATGAGTATCTAACACCAAACTCTCTCCAACAGTGAATACTTTTTGGAAACATTCCGGGCTGACTACATGAACCTCGAAGTACGACTAGCATCCTACATACAAGTCATGAAGTGCCCCGACCTCGGAACGTTGAGGAAGATTTTCCATACTCTACAAGATGAGCCCGTAAATCAAGGTATGAAGTTACTATAGTGGTTGTGTTACACAGGACTTTGTAATTTAAACCTTATGGCAATAACATAACTATCATTAGTAGTATACTCTACATGAATTAGTACTTCGCGATTATTTGTATTCATCAGCACAGCACCAACTGAGATATCGGCCATCTGTATTAAAAAGGCTCCAAAATAAGTAGGCAAGGGTTGCAATTGAATTTGAACTTTGTCCAGTATAACAGTAGTTCGTTAATCCAAAGTTTTAAAACTATCTCGAATTCTGAATTCAAATATACCTACTAATGATAGTGACTTACGAGTGTGTAATTTTCTTGGATCCCCTGAAACCTTTGTAATTGCCTGACACTTTAGGTTAAAATAGTCCCAGTTGTATAATATCCCCATAAAATGCGATGTGTCATATTTACCTCCATGTACTGTACCAATCAATCACAAATTCAATCTTCTATCACCAGTAACGACCTTCGTGTGGAGTCACCTCAAGAACCTAGCAGAGTCCTCGCTGCCCTCCCGCGTGGAGATCCAGGGTCTGCTGTCCGGCAACCAGATACCGCATCTAGAGGACAGTCCCGACTTCCGCATGTACTCCCGGAATTACGAGCAGGGGATGTTCTTTGATCAGTATAATGCTGGTGAGTTTGATTATTTTGAAGAATAGCTGAGCAAACCTAGCAAAGTTCTCCCAGAGGAAGATAATAAAAAAACGTGTTCGTTTCGGGACGCCCGACAAAAGTGATAACTTAAACTAATCTAAGTTGAACTATTTAATATGGGAAGCGTCTGTCCGAAATACGACTAGCGCTGTGGGTTAGAGTGAGAGAGGAAGAGCCTGCCTACCGCTGCCGTATGCGTGAGAGAAAGGGAAGCGAGACAGACTGGCGCCGTAACGCGTAACGTTACGAAACGGTTTACCCTCCCATAAGAAGTTATCACTTCAAAAAGGTAGAAAAATGAACAACGATAAAACTCATGCAAATTCAAGAGTGAGAGCTTATTAAGTTACTTTTCAACGCATTGTATGGTCTTTCTTTTTTGTTTTCAAGACAATAGAAAAAATACAAGTCCAATGTTTTTATTCTACTATCTATCTTAATCTACCCTATTTTGATATCCTCTTTTTGGTATGGGATCAACTGTGAAAAAACTGTTTTTTGTCAAAGCTATACCAATATTTAAAAGAGACGGATATACGAGTTTACTGTATAAGTAATCTGATTAGCTAAAAAACCTGCGCTAACTCAGACAACGGTCATAAATCCACTTTTTATCTAGCCCAATTCGCATTGATTAATGTCAGTCAAGGTCTGAGAAGTCACTGACCAGATGCACCCATTTGTATTCGACACTTCGGTTTATTTTCGACAACCTGGTCGCACCTGGAATTTCTGCTTCCGGCTGGCATACCAAGTCCATCCACCGACCTGAAGCCAATAATATCATCTCAGCGACAAAAACTTGTCAAAATATAAGGGGGCTGTTTAAGACAGTTTGCGACTGCGATACGGATGAGACCGTTCTATAAAAAAAACAACAATTGCCCCTCTGTTCCGAAATAACTGAGCCACCGGTCAACTTTTATGACAGTCACTGGAACATAGTTATCCCTTTATCAATATATATAAAATTCTTTCATTACTGACTGACTGAGTGTCTGACGGTCAATTTAAAGATAAAATTTGGCATGTAGCTTCCCTACACTTCGTAGGGGAGCACTAAGATTTCCCGAAATTCCTACGGGAACGGGAAAAAACGGGATATGTGCGTACGAAGTCGCGGGCAAAAGCTAGTATCTTAATAAGATACATAAAATCTAAATTAACATGTTTATATTTTGTTAACAGGTGGTAACTACGAAGCAAACGTGATCTTCACCCCGGACTCGTACATACCGCGCTCCTTCTCTCTCAATCTCACTGTCGACATGTTTGGCGAATCTATCAACCTGTTTGAGGTAAGAAACTTCTGCACTTGGCAATATAACAGGTTCTATTAACTGTTTTTATGATTGTTTATCTTCCCAAATATATCTATCTATAATAATTTAATAATAATATAATATATATGTATTTATCTTATACCTTTAAACGAGCAATTCTTGTATATATGTATATATAATCTGAATCTCGGAAACGGCTCCAACGATTTTCATGAAATTTTGTAAGAACGGGCGATAAATCGATCGAGCTCGGTTTCATTTTTAGAAAAGGTCCAACCCTCAAAAACCTAAAAACTGCTTGGAAAGATCATCACTTACGGAGACTTTAAATCTGTATCCTAGAACTAAAAATTCCGTGTTACCTTAGTGGAGGTCTAGTAGGCAGCCGCTCCATGTAAAATACTGGTATTCAGCTGAATCCGGTAAGCCGACCCCAATATAGTTGGGAAAAGAATAGGCAGAGATATTCTAGAACCATGCTTGAAGTCCGAATCTAGGCTCAGATACAGAATGACAATTAAATTTTAAACAAATCTAAACTGAAATCTACACTTACATAATGATTCATACTTCACATCAAACATAGTTCTACGGCCGGACGTCATGTTTGCCATTGAAACATGACGTTTCAGCTACTGTTGGTAGCTAATTTGACAGTTGGTGAGAGATAGATACGTTATTGAAACCGGCTGCTAGAAGTTGAAAGTAAGGATCAAGGTATACTGATACAGTCGAAGCGTATCAGTATACCTTGTATACCGAATCTTAACTTTTGAACGCCATTGACACATATATTTATGTGACAAGCAAGCACATGCCCTGTATGCCAAACGTCGCAAATGTGTGACAAAAATTGCGTCGAATTTGTTGCTTGGCGTCGGGGGTACGCGGATGCGTTTATGCTCTGGCGTTTACTTAAAATTTTAACTTCTATCTCCACAACGTAATGCACACAATTCTGTTAAGATTAAAAAAGACTGCCTAAACTTAGAGACATTTTCAAGTCTTCCAAATAAATTTCCGTTCCATTTATAGATGAAAGCGCGCGGCGAAGGTTTCGAACGCTACTTCGAGAGTTACTTCGGTAACAACGGTCCCCTCAACAAGAACAAACTGACGGAGAAGATCAGCAACCTTCGCTTCTTCAGGTCCACCAACGAGGCAGATGAAGTTAGGGAGAAGATCGACAATCTAGAGTATAAGAATGAGGCTTTGAAACATAGGTAAGAAAACTTCTGAGTAAACCTGTATCCTATAAACTTTTTCATATTTATTGGTATTCTCAATGTTCAAGTATTGGTTTCCTAAATGAATTCTTTACAATTTTTTCAAAACGTTATTGTGTCTGGTCTTGCACAACCAATAATATATGCGTGAGGATTTTTTCCTGTACTTCTCAAGGGAAACTACTATACAGGAAATATGGTAAAATGAGTTTTGAAAACTATCGACTATTAAAGAGCGTTATCTCTGTCAGTTATTTCTGTGTCTGTCTATTTCCAAAGTTCTATATAATATTTATGCTTTGGCTTTTTTTCATTCTGGGACACGCAATGATTTGAGTACAGAAAAGGTGCGCATGGCACATTGCTTTGTCTGTCAAATTGACAACGCATCTCAATCTTTCCAACCGTTTTATCAACTTTATTTTTTGCTTTATTCTAGGTTTCCAATGGCCGAGTTAGGCATCAAAGTGTTTGGCAATGAGATCTCCTATTGGAATGCTGAAGGTGACGAAGAAATTATGAAGTCTTTGGCGCGATTGAACCCACAAATCAGAGTACTGGAAATTCTTTCTGGAAAGGTAATTAATTGACTATCTATCTCATGTTTTAACGAGAAGTAAGTTCTTCTTTACAGTACATTTAACTGATTAAATTAATTTTTTAATACATTTATTTTTTAATGAATAAAAAGATTTTGGCAAGGAAATAAAATGAAAATTTTTCACTATCAGGCTTCTATGTCTGCATTTTAGATCAAATCATAAACAAAACGTCAAGTGTTTAAAAATCTTTTCTCCACAGGAAATCTCGTACAACAAAGCCTCCCTCTTCCTCGACACGACATTCTCCGTCCCCACGGGCTCCGGCCTCCCAATGAACATGAACCTTATGGGCACCAGCTACGTCAACACTAAGATGTCCGGCACAGTCAACGATAAGTACACGCAGTCCGGGAACTTAGACTTTGAGGGGAAGTTGAGACCTAGGTAAGTTTCTTATTGAGTAACGCAAAAGAAGCACCCACAGGACATGCAAACTCCATTTTTTTTTTCGAATAAAAAGCAGCCCATATACTCGCTGGTTTATAAACTCTAAATGTGCAAAAAATTACGTCGATCTTTCGCTTCGTGGCTGCGTGAAAGAAGGACATACGTTTATAATACTAGTAGAAGTTAGGGTAATGTAGACTGTAAGTGAACGTAATACGGACGTCAACATTCTTCCCTCTCTCTCAGAGAAGAGAAGAGGCCTAGCAGTAGGGAAATTATAGGCTTATAATGCTTTGCTATGCTGTTAAAGGAAGAGAGAGTGCACCCATGTTTGCGCACATAATTGTGTTCTATAATAACCCCTGGCTAATCTGCATTAAGAATTTCCGTCTTTTTATGCTTTATAGATTCACCGTCCCTCTTTCTTTGCAGTGTGGCAGTAAACATAGCAGCCACAATGAGCGTAGACGCGGGCGGCCTCAGTTCTAGTGGCATCCGAGTGAACTGGAGACTATACACCGCTACTGCGGTCGAAGCGAAGCTCAGTATTAGAGGACTCGCGATGTTGAAACTGGACTTGTCTCTGCCCATTGACAAGCAAGAGATATTCGCTGCCAAGTAAGTATGGACTCACAGTGAGCCTTAGTTTATATTATGTTAAAATTGGCTTTTCATCTCTCGTCTTGAATCTCAGTTATGGTATCCCTTAAAGTATTCAAATCGATCAATCAATCAATAGATCCTTTTACAAATAAGATCCATTAGCGTGCTAAAACGATATGATATTCCTTTTTTGCATTCTTATAAGAAAAGGAAGTTTTTTTTTGTCATTAGGTACGTATCATTCTTTTTTTTCGAATTCCTTGAACTGCAAAATTGTGTAAGTTTTTCCTATTTTATGGTTTGCAATGAGAATTTTCTCTCTATCTATAATTATTACAGTTGAAACCCTTACCGTCCCATCCCAAACAACAACACTATAGCACAATTTCTAACAAAACCCTTCCCACCATCAGGTCTGAACTCATAATCCTGCACGGCGACAAGGAGCAACAGCAGCAAGGCCTGAACAAGAACAGAATAGAACAGAACACTTGCAGCTGGTCTACCTTCGATAAGGCTATCGGTATCAAGATGTGCGCGTCTTATCAGGTTTGTAAAGAGCTACAAGAAGTAGCTCTATTATAAGGTTATTTGGCAAAGCTTGGCGGAGGCCTGTGTCCAACAAGGAATGTCTTTCAACTGAAGTGAAGAAATAGGTGGTAAAGAGTAGATGAGGAACAAAGAAATGAGGGATGAACTCAATGACATATTATGATATTGCCTGAAAACAGTTAACCATGGAAATATCCAAAATAATAATTAAGTGTGTATGAATTGTATGGTACTTTCCTCAAAAGAACACTTCAGACATTAACCTACATGGTTCTCATATAATTTGACCAGTACGATTGTATGGACTTTAAAAGAGACTTTGACCTCTGAGTTTGTTTCGGCGTTTCTTCTCAAGGTAATCAGCTAGGAATCACCGGCCTCAAAAATGACCAAAAAAGATCGACGTGTAAAAGTGTTATGATTAACCTACTAACAAAATAAATATCATTTATGGAAGAAAAATAGGTACTGTGCTCACCCTAAATAGATTGGGATGAGGGCAGCAGTATGATGAATGTGGCAAAAAAGCGATATGCTTTCAATCAGAGGCATCACAGATCCACATATCTCAAAGAGGAATTATCTGATGAAATATCTCATGTGCCTGTAATAACAGCGACACTCATATACTCTTCAAACTCGAAAACCGCGGCAGAAACATTAATGGTGTTTGTACTTATTTATTTTATTTTAAGGAAAGCTTACAGACTAATAACGAACTTAAATATCATGCATAAGTAGGGATATAAATATCAGCATAGAAGATGGGGTTGTTAGGGCCAGAGCCTACTAGGTTGCGGAATTTGTTCGAAAGTGTCACCGCGGCCCTGGAACACAAAGGGCTTTAGAAGGAACACGGATGGGTTTTAGTCAGTAAGAGTCTGACACGCCCTTCCACTCCACCCAGAGCGGAAGAAGTCATTGGATGATTTCCCATCCTTAAAGTAAAAAAGGGATATTTGCTAGTTACAAGCTTCCACATGCTTACATCTACTTAGTTACGAGTTATTTGCGTTGACCAGTTACAGCGATTTGAGTAAGTAGGTAAACAGATTAGGTACAGTGTGAACATATTTGGTATGTCGAGATAATAGGTAAGTCAAGTCGTGCAATATCAAAATCAAAATTAATTAATGGCTGTTGCCAAAATACTCCTTATTCAAAATCTTTCTTACTTTATGTGCGCTGGTCCAAAATAAATCGACTTCCCCAAACAAGCCTCAGCCGAAGAGATGTTTTAGCCTTTTTCCACAGATAGTTAAAACTGGATTTTTGTTGACCAGAATATTTTAAGTGCTACGTGAAATGGTCATGTACTTTTCCGCTCGAAACTCAAAATATTTTGAACTATAGGCAAGAGATAAACGAGCTTTAAAAATGTACGGCAATTAACATAATAATTGCTAACGTATATAAATAAATAATTGCTAACGATAATGAATTTTAAAAACCTGTTTTCTTCTACTTCCAGTTCCCCAACATGACGAACCTCCGCAACGCCCCATACTTCCTTATGAGCGGGCCCGCCAAGTACATCCTGTCTCTAGAGAAGGCGGACCCCACGGCCGACACATACGCCTTCCAGTATCGCTGGGACAAGAACGAGACCAGCAACGTCGTTAGCTTCTCTTTTGATACGCCCGATAGTAAGGTGAGCCATATATTTGCCTATCCGTTTTCCATCTATGTTGGGGTGGGCTTCCAGCCTTGTCGAATGCTGTTGAATACCAATGGATTTCATGGAGCTGCTTGTTTTACTACCGCAAACCAGTGACTGGGTAATAAGTCTTTGGTAAGACTTTCAGGCTTCTGGTTGCCCGTAACGACTGCCAAAAATCTACAAATGACAGCTAGGATCAACAGCTTAACGTGCTTTCCGAAGAACAGAGGGTATCTTTATGTAATGGTTGTTCACCCATTTACGGACCGATCTCGTCAAGTGTATCTTCAAATTATAACTTAGTACGAGCCCGTCATTATTCATTTGTTTTATTATTCAGTCAATAAATAAAATGTCGGCCATACATGCCCACGAATCTTAAGAAGCTTACTAGTGTACCTACTTTGTATAAGACGAGAGCAAAAGGGATGCCAAGCTCACATGGGATTGAGCGGGTCACGTCGACCGCATGGACCAAAGCATCCACACTATGGGCCAGAGTATGGAAGTGGCCCAAAAAACGGCGGCGAGGTTACCTGGACGCGCACCTCGGGGCACGATGGCTAGCTCGAGGTGGCGTCGGAAATATATAAATCCAAAAAATAGGAAAACTATCTGTTACAAAAGCGGCAGAGTCAAGAAATGCTTTAAGTGTGTGTGATTCTAACAATAATCTTTCCCACAGGAAAAACGAATGATAAACGCCGTTCTCTCCCTCTCAAACACGTCCAGCACCGCCCTACTGACCCTGCAATCAGAAAAGAGCACGATAAAAGCTAAGGCCATGTATCGAAACATGCCGTACGACAAGTCTTTATCGGCGAGCCTCGATGTTGACGGCCGGAAACAGTTTGATACTGTCATGTCGGTGAAGAGGCATGATATCAAGTATGGGTTCGTTTGGATACCGCACGCGTATTGGGTGGTGGATAATGAGAGGGTGGCCGAGTTATCTGGTGAGTACTTTAACATAATCATAGTATTCATAGTCAAAGTGGTCATAGTCATTGTAGTCATTGTCAAAGAAAACATGGTCAAAGTAGTCATTGTCATAGCAGCCACCCTATCCCGAAACTTAGTAAGATGGATACCTCGAAGTACAGTTTTATGATATCAAGTATGGGTTCGTTTGGATACCGCACGCGTTTTGGGTGGTGGACAATGAGAAGGTGGTCGAGTTATCTGGTGAGTACTTTAACATAATCATAGTATTCATAGTCAAAGTGGTCATAGTCATAGCGGTCATAGTCATTGTAGCCTTAGTCAAAGAAGCCATGGTCAAAGTTGTAATTGTAATAGTAGCCACCCTATCCCGAAACTTAGTAAGACGGATACCTCGAAGTACAGTTTGATACCGTTATGTCGGTAAAGAGACATGATATCAAGTATGGGTTCGTTTGGATACCGCACGCCTTTCGGTTGGTGGATAATGAGAGGGTGACGGAACTTTCTGGTGAGTTTCTTGAGTTAAATACGTTGAGCTAGCGTCGTTCGAAGTTTCAAAAGAATCAGAGGCCAGCTCATACTTTTTTTGTTACCACTAACTTGTAGTCAACATATCCTCAGTGGATACGAAAGTATCCAAAAAACCGTCTTAAAGTTCCACCATCTGCATCCGACTCAGACTGCTATGATAGTACTAAAGTAACTTGGAAACTATTTGGTCTTTTTTTGCAGTTGATTTTTCCTTTATGCCATTCTCCAATAATTCTAGGCTGAAATGACGTGTGAACACATTAACTGCAACTCCTCCTTCCTTACAGGTGTAATAAAAATAAAAACAAAAGGCAGTGTAACCCAAGGCGACATCGAAGCCGAGTTCCAAACCAAACAACTAGCCAGCCACCTTCTAGGCTACTACACTATCAACGGCCCAACCCACGGGACAAAGCTACAGTTCGACTACCAGTTTTACAAGAGCCCGAAGCAAACGATCAAGATTGAGGGGATCTATAGCGAGAAGACAGGAGGGTTCAGACATGACATGTATGGAGATCTGTCTATGCAGTTTACTGCTTATCCTGGGTATAACTTCTATACTGTGTTGAAGAATATTGTGAGTATTTTTCTTTTATTTCTAACATAATATCCAGCCTGTATTCCAAAATGGAATAGGGGGTTTTGTACACCCACATTACTCCAGTTATATTTAAATCACATATTAAAGAGCTCGAGTCTTTTGCATCTCGCTTCAAGTGAAAACTAAGACTCCAAGCTGCTTATTATAATTCCGATCTGAAATAACCCAAAAACACTGTTCAACCTGGTGTGTGTTGTGTTTTTGAACTCAGGACCTCATGCTCAGCAAGAAATAAAGTGAATAATAAAAAAAGAGTTGGTGCCTCATACCATATAAAGTATCTAACGGACCTCTGCGAGTTCCGAGTAACGTCAAAGCCATTTTGAAATAATAATAATATTAACATCTATTACCACAGAAAACCCAAACCCACGTAGACATAGGGTTCAACGTGAGCGCCTCCCGCGCCGCTAAGGACGACCCCGCCTTCACGTTCGGCTTCCAGCGCGCCGAGCGACTGACCGGCATGAAGCTCGACACGAGACTCACGCTGTACCGGCCGCGGCTCATTGACACCAGGTTCTCGTTTGAAGGAGTAAGTATTACGCGTCCGCCTTCAGTTTCCATCTCGCTTATCTTTGATATCACTAACATCGGTGAAATAGGACAATATATCGTGCGGAAACCTAGACCATTAGTCAAAATAAGTCGGGAATCGCCAACACGCCTTGAGCTAACCTTTTCAGGATTAGAAAAGGCTTTTGCCCTGCAATCTATTTTTTATCGAGGTAAATAAATCCTATAGCGCATAAACTACTTCTATGCAAAAAAAAACACGTTGGTTCATCGATCCGTTGCTGTGCTAAAGAAGGACAATACAACATTTAGGTGCTATATTTCAGGTTTGGTTCAAAGACTACAGAAAACAAACTGATACATGAACAACCGTATAACAAGCCTAAATAAAACTCCTAAATCTACTCCTCTAAGTTCCTAACAAAGCAGCATAAACCAATTAATAGTCTGACAGCGAATTTTCTACTAAAAAAAATTTTTTTTTTCTCGTAAAATACATATGATAACACACTTCTAATAACCTTCCTTTCACCACCAGATCGGCCCAAAATACACAGCTCTAGCCCTCTTAAACTTCAACCCGAAGTCCCGCGAGATCATCCTGTCCGGCTACCTGTTCTTCCCGCCGGGCACGCAGCTGTATTTAGACGCGGAGCTCAACATGACGCTGCCGACCTTACACCCGTGTGTCATCAAGACGAAGGTGCACGAGAAACAGCCGAATGATTTTCAAGTGAGTGGTGCTTTTGTTTAATTTATTATTATACTTTTGTTTTCAGTGGGTAACTTAATATATACTAATACAATAACGCTGAAGAGTTTGTTTGAACGGACTAATCTCTGGAACTACCAGTTGGATTTGGAAAATTCTTGAGCCACATTCATGAGGAAGGCTATAGGGGAACGGGAAATTCCTACGGGAACGAGAAAAAACGGGACGTGCGCGTGCGAAGTCGCGGGCAAAAGTTAGTATATGGAATAAAAGAGCCTCTATGAGTGACTCCATGACAACGTTGAGGTTTGGTAAGGCGTTACCAACCTGCGCTAAAAAAAAGTTTGCTGGGGAGTTTGTTGCGCCACTTCTTCCCAGCCGAAACAATAGGAAGTGTTGCAAGGCTGTGCATTTTGGGGTACTGTCTTTATGTAAATCTGACATCAAAAAGTACTGGCAGTCAGCCGAATTTGAAAAAAATACTTTTCTATTTTGAACCTACTATTCTTGGATTATTCGTGCTGAAACGAATAATTAAGAAGATGGAGGAATACATAGTTGTATATTAGTTGTTCTAAGCATATCTAGGAACGCCCTACTATGCATGTTATACTACCATATAAGGCTTATTCAATAAAATACTAAGAAGTCTAGAAACCATAAAAAACTATGTTCGCAAGTTACAACAGTATTTTCCGTCAAAAATCAGTCCATAGCTGTTGAAAGCCACTATAATTGAAAAAAAATCCCCTGTTATAGAAAGACAATATTGATCTTAAAGGTTTCGTAACCCTAAAGGAGATAAGATAAATATACCTTTTTGTTTGTTTTATTTTTCTTTTTTTCAATTTACACTACATAACAAAACATAACACTTAAACCTTCAAAGGTTTATATTCCATTTCTTCTTCTAAAATTCCACTTCTCCTCAGGTAAACGCCGTAGGAGTCTGGTTCACGGGCGTGGACTTCAACATCGACGCGTCGTACCAGGACCAGTCCAAGACCAATATGGCGTCGCATCACCTCAAGGCCTTGATCAGCAGCACGCACTTCAAGAACATCGCCATGGACGGGCGGTTCACGCAGGATAATAGGCAGATCACTTTTATTGGACAGGTTAGTAATATGAAGATGGCACGAAACAGGTCCTGAATATGTTTTTGACATCGTATCAGCCGAAAGATGTCTACTGCTGGACATAGGCCTCCCCCAAAAGGGAAGGTTTGCCATAGTAGCCAGGTTTGGCAGGCAGGTTGGCGATTGCAGTGTAGATGTTGCCATTGCAACATTATAACATCATCACAGAGAACGGGTAGCAGCAAATTCTGTACATTTACAGAGAATGCTGCTACCCGTTCTCAGGTGAGTCCCTTAGTCGCCTCTTACGACACCCACGAGAAGTGATGGGATGGTACTATTAATTTACGTCCGATACCATACAGGGCAATGTAAATGTTTTTGACATATGTAGATGCAATAATCGTCTCGACCTACCTCCGCGGATTTTTTTTTTTTTTTTTTTTTTTTTTTTTTTTTTTTTTTTTTTTTTTTTT
>NDFZ01005434.1:630624-660383 GCA_002192655.3 Mamestra configurata | reverse complement strand
TTTTTTTTTTTTTTTTTTTTTTTTTTTTTTTTTTTTTTTTTTTTTTTTTTTTTTTTTTTTTTTTTTTTTTTTGTTATGTGCGCAATCACAGATGTACAAGGCTCTCTGTTACTTTATCCTTTTGAACGCCAGAGCATAAACGCATCGGCGTGCCCCCGACCCCAAGCCACAACTTTGCCGTACTTTTTGTCACATATTTGTGACGTTTGGCGAACAGGGCACGCGCTTGCTTGTCATGTATACGTAACAATGGCGATCAAAAGGTTAATCGGCAATCCGACCGGGGAGAGATAAAGCGAAAGGCTAACGGTTTAAGTGCTTTCCGAAGCACGGGGGTGGCACACCACCTACTCCAAAACTCCGGGCTGCTACTGAGAAACTTCTAATGGGAAAACCCAATAACACATTTTTCCCAACCCCACGCTCGGTTTTAGTGCATATCCCCCAATTATCGGACTAACCTAGTCAACCTACTACCCAAGAGGAACAGCACCATTTCCTTTCATCATTTTATACTTTAAACATTCCCCATATTTGTCCCCAACAGGGCGAATACAACGACGACCACTACCGAACTCTGATCCGCTACATCTTACTCTCCGAACAAAACTTTACGACGTATGTGGAGGTGGACGTCGGTAAGAAGGCGTATAGTGTGAACCTGAACGCGGATCTTAGTAACAATACTAATGTCAACATGGATATACATTTTGATCAGTAAGTAATTTCACAATGGTTTACTTGACTTTAACTGAGAATATTAAATGGTAGCTTAAGATTTTTTTATGGGATGTAAATTCATAAGAAATGTCTAGATTTTAGTAATACGAGTACATAGGTAGAATTTGCTGGGCGTGAGATCTCTCTCCCTCTCTCTCTCTCTCTCTCTCTCTCTCTCTCTATCAAATACTGTCTCTTACTCTAGTAACCGCTTTTAACTTTCTTCTTTACAAAGTCAATTTATATTTCACTCTTGCAAACTCTAATGGGACTGGAACAATTCAGTGCAATTCCAACAATTATACATTGATTGATGGAATTTGTTTTAAAGTCCCGTACTTATAGTGATTTTGGTGAATAATCAATCGGGTTCAGTCTCTCTTCACTCATAACAATCCATTTCTTCCTTAGCTAGCCTGAAAGATTCCATTAGCATACCTATTCTGCCGACAAAAGAAAAAAAGTACGTATCGACATAAAACGAACCGATTTCCGACCTTAAGTTATGTTCTAAAGTCGGCAATCAGTTACTTCGTTTTGTGTCGATACGTCCTTTTTTCTCATGACGGCAGTATTCCTATACAGATTTTTAATATTCGATTCGATTCGATATTAAGAGGAATATGAAATATATCTATTTCCACTGTTATTTTTTCACACAACTTCACTGGTTACAAAATCTTTTTTTAAAGAGTAACTGTGTCGTCTTGCCTGTCCTTCTCCATAAGACACGACCCATTCGAATCGTGTACTAGCTTCTGACGTTTTATAAGAGCCCATGTAGGTAGGCCTATGTTTTTGAATTTTACCAAACTACTTAATTTCCACTCAGACTCCGCGACCTCCACATATCCTTCCAACGCTGGGTGACAGCGCGTCAGAAGCGACTGAGCGCCGCCTTCAACTGGGACGCCAACCGCGACCCCTCGCAGAAGGTCAGCGTCGACGTGCAACTAGACAACAAGGGCACCTGGCACCATGCTGGACATGTATCCTTGTACTACCCGGGGAGGATGGTCAATGGGGAGTTCGAGTTTCTGCTCAGAGGTGAGAATATTACAATAGTGTATGTAGGTTATGTGACAACTGGACAATAATGGCACTTGGCACCATGTTGGACTTGTGTCCGGGGAGGATGGTCAATTGAGAGTACGAGTTTCTGTTGAGAGGGGAGAATAATACAGTATTGTACGATTACCAACCAATGCACACCGAAACCAGATCTGACTGTGTCTGATTAGTAAACTTCTGACAGTCATTACGAAAACCGAATGTCTGAAAACCAGTCTCACCAAGAGATATCTTATTTGCTTAGTAACTCCTCCTTTGCTTATATACGTTGCAGGTGAAGGCAAACTATTAACAGACACACTGCCATTCATAATAATTTAACTCTAAGCAAGAGGATAGCGACGTTTGGCTCCCAGACTGGAGCGGGCCGGGGCTGCCTTCAAGCGGCTCCTGCCCAATCTAGGGGGTCCAAACGCCTCCTGCCGGAGGCTCTATGCGGGGATCGTGCGGTCCATGACCCTTTATGGGGCCCCAGTGTGGGCACTTACGTTGAAGGGGCGACCTGCCCGCCAGCTCAACGCGTCCCAAAGGATCATGGCCATCCGGCTGGCCCGGGGATACCGCACGGTCTCCGGCGAGGCGGCGAGCCTCCTTGCCGGATTAACGCCATGGGATCTGGAGGCGAGAGCCCTCGCGCACGTTTACGCGTGGCGCGTGGAGGCGCTTCGCCGGGGCGAAACTCCGCTGCCGCGGCAAATTGCATCGCGGCGGACGGAGCTCCGGCAGGATACCATGGCGGTATGGAAACGGCGACTATCGCGACCCAGCGCTGGGCACGCCACGATTGCGGCGGTAAGGCCCCTCTTTGAGGAGTGGCTGGAGAGGCGCCACGGCGTCCTCACCTTCCGCCTGACGCAGGTACTTACCGGACACGGCTGTTTCGGGAGGTACCTGTTTCGGATTAAGCGGGAGGACACGCCCGGGTGTCAGCACTGTGAGGATCGCCCGGAGGACACGGTGGAGCATACGGTGGAGGTCTGCCCTGCTTGGGCTGAGCACCGCCGTGTCCTCGTCGAGGCGATCGGCGGCGGCAACCTCTCGCGTCCGGCCCTGGTTGAATCCATGGTCCGGAGCGAGGAGGCTTGGGAAGCGGTCACCTCCTTCTGCGAAGCAGTAATGCTAGCGAAGGAGGAGGCGGGCCGCGCGAGGGAAAGGCAAGGCCTTCGCCCCAACCGCCGCTACAGGAGAAGACGCCCCGGGCGTCGGGAGTCGCAGGGCGATCCCCGGCCACCGTAGGCGCGGGCCTGCGGACGGCGAGCGTTGGGTGGCTCGCTGTCCGATCACCACCAGGCCCGGGTCGATGGCGCGTTGTGTTTCACGCGCGCCTCAAAGAGATGTCAGCATAGAAGACGGGGCCCGCTAGGGCCAGAGCCTGCCAGGGTTGCGGAATTTGTTCGAAAGAGTCACCGCGGCCCTGGAACGCAAAGGGCTTTAGAAGGAACACGGATGGGTTTTAGTCAGTAAGAGTCTGACACGCCCTTCCGCTCCACCCAGAGCGGAAGAAGTCATTTGATGACTACCCATCATAAAAAAAAAATACCAAGGGCATAGGGGTTTACGTATGGTGTCATAATTTAGAATTCAAAGTCGAGAACTCATCAAACTCTTTTATGAAATCTTGTCAAACATTAGCTCAAAAGTTTGAAACGTTCTTATCTTCAAATACTCAATTCAGAAACCGGCGATACAAGCTCTCAAGACTCTGAAGTCACAGTCATATACCAATATCCTAACATACCCATTTAATTGAATATTTCTAAAGAAATAACTTTGTTCCAGACTGGTTCTGCCAATGGCACGTCCGCATGGGCTGGTCGGCTGACTCTAATATCCTGTGGCGCGTCAAGATGTTCTCTGAAGCTCACAACGAGACTGTATACGCGTTGCTGTCCAGTATGAACACGCCCTTCGCTGGCTGGAAAGATACTAGCTTTAATGTTATGTAAGTAGTGGCGAATACTTCGTATCAAAGACGAAAATTACTGTTGTAGGCCATATTTTGTTAACAGGAGAAGACGCCCCGGGCGTCGGGAGTCGCAGGGCGATCCCCGGCCACCGTAGGCGCGGGCCTGCGGACGGCGAGCGTTGGGTGGCTCGCTGTCCGATCACCACCAGGCCCGGGTCGATGGCGCGTTGTGTTTCACGCGCGCCTCAAAGAGATGTCAGCATAGAAGACGGGGCCCGCTAGGGCCAGAGCCTGCCAGGGTTGCGGAATTTGTTCGAAAGAGTCACCGCGGCCCTGGAACGCAAAGGGCTTTAGAAGGAACACGGATGGGTTTTAGTCAGTAAGAGTCTGACACGCCCTCCCGCTCCACCCAGAGCGGAAGAAGTCATTTGATGATTTCCCATACTTAAAAAAAAAAAAGGCCCTATTTTGTTGTTATAGTGGAGCCATTTTGAACTGAGTCGTCCGGTCCTAAACAATCAACCTGCCGAACTCTAGAATGAATACCAGTGTTTTACACAGAGCGTCTGCCTACGTATCTGGATTTATTCTGAACTCCACAATCGGGTAACTGGGTAACACGATAACCCTTGCCAAGACTGGTATCAGATTTTCTCGCTACTAGCTGCATTTCAACTGCATCAGTATCGTACCTATTAATTATCAGTTCGGCCTATATTATTTATGGTCTAATTTCAGTCTAAGAGTACTCGCATATTTATATTGGCCATAGATTCAGATTTACACTAGACAAAAATACTGCCAGTTGCTACTAAGCTTCTTTTGGAATGATCAGATAGATATAAAGACTCCAAGTACTCCAAAAATACAGACAAAAACGCTAATTCTAAAGCCCATTTCCCCCTCCAGGTGGCGCTACCACGACAATCTCCAAGCTCTGAACGGCAGTATGAACTGGCAAGAGGACTACCTAGCGTTCAGCCTGCTCGCTGACTATCTGTTCAAGACGAACGAGTTCTATGGAGAGATCAATGCGGTCGTCAACTCTACTATACCGACCTTACCGAAAGCGGCTGCTATAGCTAAGCACAGGGTCGTTTGGAAGAAGAGTGCTGATACGCTGCTTAGTTTTCAGGTAAGCAGTCAAATATGAACTCTTCTCGAAAGACATACGATTTTATTTCCTGTGGTATAATCAGCATGAACTGGCTAAAGGACAACTAGCGTTCAGCCTGCTCGCCCACTATCAGTCCAAGACGAACGAGTTCAATGGAGAGATCAATACGGTCGTCAACTCTATTATACCAACGTTAGGGGTCGTTTGGAAGAAGAGTGCTGATACGATTCTTATTCTTACGAACTCAGTCGAAAATAAGCCTTATCCACAAAGATACTAGGTTATTTGTTTTTTTTTAATAAAACCTAGTTTTTATTTCCTTGGGCGTATGGCCTTCAAAAGAGGCCAAAAATTTGCTGTAAAGTTCAATCAAAATTTAACTTTACCAGCCAAAGAATTAGGTTTTATTCCCTGTAATTTAGTTATGAAGGAAAAGAAGTTCTATGGGGAAATCGACGCGGTCGTCAAGTCTCGACTGCGACGGTTGTTTGGAAGAGTGCTGATACTCCGTTGAGTTTTCAGGTGAGAATAAGTCTTTTTTTTTAGAAAATAAAGCTTCATGTCATCTACAATGTGTTTAAGATATTCGGTAGATTGACGAAGGTGCCGAATAGCAAAGTAAAAAATAAGTAAAAAAGTTCTGAATGTGCTGACACTATTTAGATTCCAGGTAAGAGTTGTTGTTAGAAGGAAAAGTTTTTTATTTCATGTAGAATGAAGTGGTATTTATTAATCTTAATCCATTTACGGCTGGCCTCAATAACGTATCTACCTTTAACCAACTGTAAAATTAGCTACCAACAATAGCCGAAACGTCATGTTTGCCTTTGTATCATGACGTATCAGCTACTGTTGGTAGCTAATTTGACAGTTGGTTAAAGGTAAATACGTTATTGAATCCGGCCGTTAGGGACGCTTGATTGAAGGTAAGTTATCTCACTGGGAACTTTGGCTGGAAATATTATTATAAAAGAAACAAAAAAAATACAATCATGTTGTTTTATTTTAATTTTCAACCCCACTTTTGGATTTACACATTTGCTTACATACAATTTAGCTACTAATAATTTTATTTATTTCTACTTTATAATCAGACACATTCATAGCCTTAATTCAGCAAATTAACCACCATAATAGGAAAATTTTTCTGAAAGCCTCTTTTTATTTCATGAACTTTTGAATCATATTTTGTAACAATTTTGGTCAAAATTCATCAGAACTAGAAAAGGGAGGATAAACAAACAAATAAACAAAAAACCCCTCAAGGGCATGACAGGCCAAGCAAATTCTAGGGATTCCGTAGTTGCATGTCACAATTGCTGACTTAGAATGGTGCTTTTTGTTTGATTCTATAATAAATAAATTAATTAATTGATTGACTATTACTATTTAACTTGTAAAGCCTACTTATCTATGGTAGTTTTCCTTTTAAATTCGCAAAACTATAAGGGTTCCTTGTTGACTATGGAACCCTAAAAAAGGAGAGGTGGCCTCATTCTTCATTGCTTTTCAAGTGAAACATACAAATACTATTGATGTTTTTGTGATGTTGAAATCCATTTAACTAACGCAGAACGTGCTCAGTTTTCTGAATACACAACAGATGTGGCAAGAAAGTACACATTTTAACTATCAACATAACAATAGCTTTTTTATAAAGTAACACATACAATTCTGAGTACAAACATAAGAACTTGACTATGGATAAGTTAACACATTGACAGTCCCTATGTACATAAAGACATGTTGTAAACCTTGGTTTTTGACATGTCATTATGTATGTAGGGACCGTTGACATCCTGAGGTTTTCCTAACTATATTTGAGTTGGCTTCCATTTGAGCCAATTCAGGTAAATACCAGTATTGGTAAACATCATCAGCAGGAGAAAATATTAGTGCCAACACATATTGAACCAAAAACAATTGCTGCAAAAATGTTAATGTTAATGAAAAATTGGACCATTACATTAAAATTTCTCTTGTGTTGCCGTTATGGTTATCATACATACTTAAGAAATGCAATTAAAACACAAAACATAATCAAGTTTGGATTTACATATTTTTAATAGTAACTACAATGAAATATCTACTCCCTAACAATGATATTGTATTCAAGAAAATTAACATTTAACAGTGTACCACTGTAGCTTCTCCTAACTTTGTTGTTAACAGAGCAGATCTAGGGAAAACTAAACATCTCAGATTAAGTAGCGACTTCTTCATTTGTCGACTCGAACTCAAGCTTGACGTCATCATTGAGCCCGTCGACATCGACTTCGTTCTCCGAAGCGTTCAACATGTTCAAAGTAACCTGGCGAACAGGGACATTGGCGTCCTCAAACGCTTTTTTCTTCAGCGTTGTGCGTATTTGGTTGACAGTTCGGCCTTTGACATGCTGGCTCAAACTGTTCAAGTCAACGGCGAAGTGATGAACGCAGGCTCGTAGCATCTCGATCTCGTCATCTGTCCACTTTCCACCAGGCTGAGAGTCCCCCATAGGATGTAATAGCTTCGTCATTTCAGCTAATTTGTGAAACGCGCTCCCCGCTTCGCCAAAGATTTCGCTGACCTTTGCAGCGGAATTATTCATTGTTGGGTGCAAAAACTTTATTAACACTTTAAAAAATGATAATTTCTGAGCAATGCAGCTTATTCAACACAGAATTGTTGTGATTATCGATTTTTCGTCAACCGCTATTTTTTTTAACCGTCTTAGCTGTCAATGTCATTTCAAAGATGTCAAACTATGGGCGCGTTCCATGTTCGTGTCTCGTTCAGAAATTGTTTTCGACACACGATGGAATCAATTTTAATCTATATGATTTTGATGATTATCTTTTTTTTTAGATTGTAAGAAACTAGAATTACTTCTTCTATCGATTATTGCTGCGTTTAGAACAAATGCTATTCGAGTACCTTTGGGTAAAAGAATAGTCTGCGTTGATTAGCTGCGGTCATGTCTTCTATGATCATTAGTTTGTGAAGGCTGGTAAATATTTTTAAACCTTTTTGTTATAGTACAATGAAGACGGTCTTCTGATGATCAACTCATCCTGGACTTTGGATAGGGGACTTAATGAGAACAATATCACTGGCAGAGTCAAACTTCTTACGCCTTTCCCAGTAAGTATCAATTACACCATCACACCTATAACTGAAGGGGCTGACAGATTTTCCCGAGGTTCATTGACATTTACTGTTTGTATTGGCAAACCCTGAGATACTTATAGAAACCATGGTGTCTTGTGCGAATCTTTGCTCTACAAAGAAATGGGGATGTACCGACTACACCTGACTAGGATCATGAATGAATGATTTTGTTTTTCAAAATCTCAAATCTTTCTGTCATGACTTCCGTTCTATTTCGGGAGAGGCTTTCGAAAACTAGCCTAATGCAATACCACAAATGGATTATCTTCGGATTCTGCCCAGAACAAAAAAATTCTGTCGAGCCTTTTTGCAACTATGGCGGGGATGGATTGCAGTCTAACCGGATGCATTAGAGGTATTCATTAACTTGTATTTTACGTGGAGCGATTAGGCAGTATCTAGTCACTTTAATAAAATAAATGGATTAACTAACAAAACATGTCTTTACAGGGTTACAGAAAAGGTTTCCTCCGCACTGAATTTGTGCTGGGTCACAAGAGAGACATCCATGGCATCACCTACCTCGACCTTGAAGAGAAAGTGCTCAAGATTTATGTTAATGGTAAGTCATTTTATCTATGCCTAAATCAATTATAGGCAAAGTGGCTTCTTAAACTTAGACTTTGAAAAGAGAGAATTTTGAGGGACTGATTTACAAAGCGGACAGGGCGCTGATAAGATAAAATATGTGGCGTCAAAATAATGAAATATAGTTAGTGTCGCGGGCGCGCGGACACACTCCCTACATTTTCGTCACAGCGATCAAGTCCTATACATTCAACAATGGAAATAGCCTGGATTGACAAAAAATACTTCAAAATCAAAAGTCATGTATTCAAATTAGGCTGAGTGCCAGCACTTTTTGAATGTCAAAGTTCTACTTACATAAATACAGTCCCCAAAAACGCTCTGTTAAGTTATAAAAACTTGAATTTATACAGCAGAATGCAAAGTTTACAAAACATGACACGGAAAATTATGTCTAATATGTAAATCTAAATTTATGAAATTAATTGACACTTGCACACTCCATTATGCCATCAAAAATAAATAAAATAATTAAGCCACAAGGCATAAAAGGTGTGCCCACTTACACGTGCAATCGTATAATCTAACAACAGGATTGTGATTGGAACCACAAGTGATGAACTAGAGCCAACATAGTTAAAATTATAAACTGTAGGTTTATCGTTATAACACAAGCAGCACCCGTTCACGAGCATAACGCAAAGATCAGCCATTACCCCCCTCGCCATGTTTGAGGAAAGGAGGTAACCCGACCTACGACGCTAACGCAAGCAGTGACATCTCTGCCAGGGTTGCGGAATTTGTTCGAAAGAGTCACCGCGGCCCTGGAACGCAAAGGGCTTTAGAAGGAACACGGATGGGTTTTAGTCAGTAAGAGTCTGACACGCCCTTCCATTTGATGACACATCTAAGGGAGCATGACGAACTTGCTGCCGGTTGTTCAGGCAAGAATAATATAAAACAGCTAAGTATAGGACAACACTAGTTCATCATGTGTTGCAAAATAACTCATTAAAAAAACAATTGTAATGAGTAGATTATGTCAAAAAAATAAAATATATATAGTAAAAGATCACTGACCAATACGGCCGGACAAAATAATAATAAAATCTATATATATTTATTATATGAACTCATATAACTTGTCATAAGCTAACTTACAGAGAATGAACATGATAAGTTCTTTCTCTGTAAGTTATGACATTGTCTTGCGTTCGAAACAGCGACCAACTATTCTTACCGTCTAAATAGTCATTAATAGAATAGTATGCCTTCGAACAAAGGTTAGATTTAACTTTAGCTTTAAATGAGTTAAAAGGCAGGTCAAGAAAAGAAAGTGGAAGTTTATTGTAAAAGCGGATACCGAGCCCCACAAATGAGTCGTGGACCTTACGAAATCGGTGGGAAGGAGCATGTAGCTTGTGCTGGTGTTAAAGTTGTGGATGTCGCTCATTTTAGTGTATAAGTGTATGTTTTGCCTAATATATAAAATGTTTGCAAAAATGAATTGAGATGCTACCGTGAGAATTCCAATCTCTTTAAAAAGTTCCCTTAATGATATTCTTGACCCAAGCTGATATATTGCTCGCACAGCACGTTTTTGTAAAACAAATATATTTTGTATATCAGCAGCTTTTCCCCACAATAGAATACCATAAGACATAACACTATGGAAATAACTAAAATAGACTAACCGGGCTGTGTCAACGTCAGTATATTGTCTTACTTTTCTGACAGCGTAAGTGGCAGAGCTGAGCCTACCCGATAAGCTGGATATAAAAATACTGCCGAGTCCACAGTTTCAAGCACCTGGTCACTTAAGATAATAAATTCTTCGTAAGATTGTTGGCTTCCAGATCAGACACAAACTTTTGCAGGCCATGACCTTGAGCATCTCTAATGTTCAAGGCCATGGCCATCACGTCTAATGATAGTCCTCCAGATGAATAGAACCTGCTTTGTCGCGTCCAAACTTATATGGACCTGAGTTAGCCAAACCTCAAGAGAAGGGTGTCTAGAGGTTTGGCTTTCTGTCTTTCTTTTCTTTCCTTGGCTTTTTATTTTCTTTCTTTCAGAGTTCCTTTTGCCTATCTCCATGTAGGTAGTAGTTATCCAATATAATTTTCAAACCAACTATTTCTTTTCGTCAGGTCACATGCGTCGCATAACCAATTGCATGTTGGTCGTCAACGTGACCAGTCCGATGGTAGAGTTTCCGCAGATGACAGCGCGTTTCGGCTTCGTGGAAGCCGATAGACATCTAGTCGCTATGGTGGTAACTACTAACTCTACTACAGGTAAGTTTGTGTGTGGCTCCAATGATGAGCACAGGCTTTAAAGGCGGAGACTGAGAGTATCACTTGCCTATGCCTATGGTAGTCCACTGCTGGACTTAGGCCTCTTCAATTGCACGCCATTTAACTCAATCCTTAGCTTCACTCATCACTCCAGCTGCTATGAAGATGCGCGTGTGGAGAACGCCGCTCTGCTCGTGCTTGGGCGTCCTCGCTGACAATGAAGACTACTCTATTACAGAAGATTTTGACAGATTTATGTCTGCCTGTTTAGATCTACGTGGTATTCGCTATACAGAGCGGTAGCGAAACCCGAGTGTGTATGCGGTAATCCTGTTTTAATGTTTAAAGCCAAGCTAGCCTAAGGATTTCACCCGTTCCGCTCTAGCCATGGAACTCAATAAAAAGTACCCGGCGGGATACCGCGCAAATCTTAGCGAAATTTATCGCTACCGCTTTGGGTAGCTATATATCGCGTAGGACTGAACAGTCCCAAATAGCTTCAAAATAAAGAGAAGCACGTCAATGTCTTTATGATCTGACAGCTTCATACGACAGGTCGTTAAGCTCTACAGTGGTCTTGAAAAAGATTTTTTACACATACCATTTTATAACTTTGCATTCCTATTCCAGGTATCGAAGTACTTCTCAAACTGCTAACGTTGCAAGACTTCCACGTATTCGGCCATGTTGCTCTGCCGATACAGTACCTGAATAGAGCTATGATCACCGCTAAACGAGCGCCCGAAGAGGTTACAAACATTTTGTATTTTTTCATTTTTTTTTCCTTGAGGAAGACGAGGATGAGTAATAAATCGCAAAATATCCGTTTATATGAATGTAATATTTCAATCTCAACAAGCAAAGGCACCGTAAAGCAAAATTGGCTAGAGGAATACTACAAAAATATTATTATTTTATAAAAACCAGCTTTTGCTGCGGCTCTGTTCTCATGAAAGTTGTTAGTTATGCAAAGTCAAAGTCAAAACGTTTATTTCAATTAGGCCATTAAACGGCACTTTTGAACGTCATCGTTTACAGTTCAGTAAAATAATAATATTGCATTAATAAAGTGACTCTACTGTCCATTCGTAAAGGTAGATTCTTATGGAGAAGAACGGACAAGAAACTCCATAGTTACTCTTTTCAAATAATGATTTTACAAAATTTGGTATACAAAAATTAATTTAACATTATGTGAGGACGATGCACCTAGAGTATGCTACTAATAAGAACAAAGTATTACCAGCAGAGGTAAACTTATTATTGTCTAAAGAAATTTAGGTAAATGGTACTCACATATTTACAAATATTGGAACCATTAATTAAACAGTGTGTGAGTCAACATAAAAAAAAAAAGAAACAGTATATCTCTAAAGTTAATACATAAATCAACCAATTTGATTTTGTCTACACCCTTGATTGTCCTATGGAGCAGGACCAGCATGTTTCCAAGCATTCTTATCCTGAATGTTATATGCCACGGGTACGAAAGTATTCTATGTCCTAATACAGGCAGTACTCTACTTGTGTTCTAAGTTATTTATAAGTCCGTTCAGACGTTTTTTTATTTGATGTGGGTTTGCTCTTGGCTCTAGTCTAGGTCATAGATATAATATAATATATCCTGGGACAACTCACACACGGTCATCTGATCCCAAACTAGGCAGAACCTGTGCTATGGCAACCAGACAACTGATAAACATACTTATATATTTCTAAATACATACATATTATACACAAATTACACCCAGACACAGAACAAATGATCATGCTCATCACACANCACACGGTCATCCGATCCCAAACTAGGCAGAGCCTGTACTATGGCAACCAGACAACTGATAAACATACTTATATATTTCTAAATACATACATATTATACACAAATTACACCCAGACACAGAACAAATGATCATGCTCATCACACAAAGATTTGTCCTGGGTGGGAATCGAACCCACGACCTCCGGTTAAGCAGTCAGGGTCACTAACCACTCGACCAACAGGCCAGTCGATGCCAGATGACAGAGACAAAGTCGACGTTGGAGCGCGCTTACCCAGAAGAAGCCTGTTCACTCTAATTTTGAAGAGATTAGGGTTGTATGCGTTGAGGCTTAATTGATTAACAAGCATCTAAACATACAGAATTTTACATTTACAGTAACTAGAATAAAGTAGAATTAATTTAATGTTATGAAACTGAAGCGATAACAAGGCTTCAGTTTCACAGCCATAGACAAAGCATCACAAAATAACAACTAGAATAAAAGGACTACTTATTTTCATCAAAACTCTAACAAACCTCTTTACATCCACAGTTGGACTTCAGAGTTGGCTGGGGCAAAATGGACTTTGGTTTCACGGGCATCTGGCACTGGCGGTCACCCATCAACTTTGTGTACTTGTACAAGTTATACACTCCTCTCGAAGGTTTTGAGGAGAATGGGCTCGTTCTGAAGAACATATACGGAGATGGACTAGATACTGAAGTTTCTATACGACTGTCGACGCATAAGGTGAAATACCATGTGATAGTTACTCGAATTTCATCTTTAATCATATAAGGACTAAGATAATTTTAGAATGACTGTTAAAACTGCATGCCACCGTCACGCAAACTGCAAGAAGACTTAGAAATCAATTGGCAGTTTCGATACTTAGCAATGTCAACTTTACCATTGGCGTGAACTTCGAATGCAATCCGTTTGTTTAGAGTCGTACTATATCAAAAAATTCAGATGCAATGTAAATTGATCTTTGCACAATGAAGTTAAAGTTTCTTATATCATGGCATCTCAAAATCTAATTGCAAATAGGCAAATTTTTAGTTTTATTCATGAGCTCCTGGAATATTTTACGAACACTTGATTTTCAGCTTCATTGTATTCATATTCAATTCAATTTTTGTTTACTAAAGCCTTTTTGACAAAGAAATAACTAACTTTAAAATAGAAAATCCCGCTTGCGTAAGCTTTTGACTCAAAGTTAGTTGCTAACACCAAGTTAAATTAATCACCCGAGTTAAAACTAACTCGCTGTTTAAAAAACTGGTTTGTGCAAGTGGGCCTAAGGTTGTGATCGCATTGGTAGTAGCTAGCTAAGCACTTACAACCTATCGAGTCGCCTGAGTCCGACCCAACGTGCTAAAATGTTCATAACCGGCCGCGCGCTAACTGTTTATTACTAACGAATTTTTCTTCACCCCAGTTCGGCATAGCAATACTCCTAAAGGACAATGGCAAAGGTCTCGTCGACGTCCTCCACGACAGGTTCCAACCCGACGCGCAAGTTAATCACGATACATTCATCGAGAACTTCGACACGAGGGCGCGCGTCGTCTTGGACACGCTGTACTACCCTACTATCACGTTCAATGCTCACCTTATGAAGGTCAGTACTCAAAATTAGAATCACCATTTCAGCTGAAAGACGTCCATAACTTTGTCTTCCCCAAGCATCGCCACATCGAGCGGTCCTGTGCGTCTTTCAACCAGCAGATGTAGTATGGGCTTCGGCAATCTTCGCATTTCCGAAATAGCACGAACGTCGCGCCACAGAGTAATAACCCACAAAGGCAAAGCTTATATGTTTGTAACGGCAAGGGCCTCCTCGACGTCCTCCAAGACTCGCATGCGGGACACGACATGTTCGTCGAGAATTTCGACACGAGGGCGCACGTCGTCTTACATAGATACGCTGTACCCACTATCACTTTCAATGCGCATCTTATGAAGGTCAGTGTTCATCTGTATCATAATCATCATTTTAGCTGCAAGCTATAGATAGATATGGCTTAGTGTAGCCATATCAACCGGTTCTGTGCTTCTCGCAGCTAGCGGATGTAGTGTACGGTTCGGCAATATTCGTGCTTCCGAATTAATACGAACGTCGCGCCACAGAGTATAAACCTACAGAGGCAAAGCTTCTACGTTTTATAGTACACCTATCATTGCGCGTTTGTATTATTTGTAAGTGATCTCCCTTCTCCGCTCTCACATAGTCATGTGCCTCGCAAAAGTATTGAATTTTTTTTTGGAATTGCATTGAGTTGTACGGTATACGTTTTTGATTCCGAACTTCAACTAGAGAAGAATTAATCTACAAATATCATCTCTTATGTCAGTAGCTGAGATTGGTTCACAAGAGCTTATTATAAAAATACATGTCATTAATTTTCATTAAAATATTAAACTATTTTATCTTATTTACAGTTCATTGGTCCCGACGAAGAGGACATTATGGAAGTTAACGCAACACTACATCTGCCTGACAAATCGCCCATCGTGTTGACCGATGTCTTTATATTAGAGGTAAGTTATTTTACATACAATTTTAGTTATTAAAAGGAGAAAGTTTAAATGCCCAAAATATCAGAAGATTATAACAAAAGCTCTTAAACCTTACTGTAGTGCTGATTAATATTAGACTTTTGCTCCATCTTTTGTCCAAAAGCCTTGGGGTGAGTTGTCCATTTTCTTACTAACCTCTTCTCAGAAGCCACACGTCAATTTTCGAAAGAAGAGCCTAATATGCTTTTACTCACCTACTTGTGGTCATTAGAGACCACATAAAAAAACATTCAGCCTGATTTCCCCTAAAGAAGGATTAATGGCATATTACTCAAATCGAATCAATACACTTAAAAATACGCTTGTCCTATTTAATGCTAAAATGTTTATGTAACTTCATAGGAATACACAGTAATGAGGAACACGCTGAATCTGGTGACGCCTTTCCAAGCGGTGAAGGAACTGAAGTCAGTGTACACGGTGGACATTCTGCTCGGAGAGAAGATCAACGTCACCTGTCTCGTGCTGCTGTATAACGGGACTTATTGGCATGAGGTTAGTCTACTTGGACAAACTATGCCCTCCATTCACCCACGAAATTATGACTTTTATTAATAATTGCAGGTACAAATAGTTTTAACTGATAGATCGTTCTATCGCCTTCAAAAGCTGGTATATGTCCCCACTGTCTTTTCTAACAGTCAGATACATTCACAACAAGTTTTTGCCCGCGACTTCGTCCGCGTGAAATAATTAATAATATCTTGGGACTTGGGACAACTCACACATGGTCATCTGATCCCAAACTAGGCAGAGCCTGTGCTATGGCAGCCAAACAACTGATAAACATACTTATATATTTCTAAATACATACAAATTATAGACAAATTACACCCAGACACAGAACAAATGACCATGCTCATCACACAAAGATTTGTCCTGGGTGGGAATCGAACCCACGACCTCCGGTTTAGCAGTCAGGATCACTAACCACTCGACCAACAGGCCATTCAATTTGTCATTTAATTTTAAATTTAATTTGTCAATTACTTTGGGCAGCCATTTTATTTTTAATTAAGATACAAACGCTTGAACATATTTTTTCTTTATTTTTTATCAAGTGCCTAAATACAAAGGTACATGGTTTTATCTTCAATAATGACGGCCTCCCATACAAACTTTGACCTCCTATTTCAACCCCTACAAGCCTTTTTCTCGCGACAAAATGTCCTTCCCCAAGGTCTAATCTATCTCTGTACCAAATTTCATCTAAATCTGTTCAGCGGTTTAAGCATGAAGAGGTAACAGACAGACAGACAGACACACTTTCGCATTTATAATATTAGTATGGATGTTAGCAGTGTGGTGTTTAGGTTTCTAGTCTGGTCAGAAAAGTAAATAGTAAATTTACATAAAAAGCTAAACAAAAAAAAACGAAATCGTAAAAAAAGATATATGAAACTGGCTAAATGTAACGTAGAGCATATTGACATCTTCAGACAACATTGATTTTACGTAGAAAGAAACATTCCATTCGTTATTTACTCCATATAAAAACTTACTCATGCTTCCCAGTTTTAGCAAAGTTTATATCATTTGTACAAAACTCTTCTTTCCTTCCCAGATATCCTACAAAATATTCTACGAATACGAATGCGGAGAAGACGATACCTACCAGTCGTACGTCGCTTCGGTCGGCATAGCGACCCCTCTCACAGTACTACCGGGGCTGGAAGCGAGGGTTGGAGCTAGACTAGAGGACTCGCTGTGGAAGATGACTGCGGACATCGCGATGCCTTCGTTTACTATCACTGCGCTGGCTAGCTTGGAGGTAAGTCACACGAATACCAGCGTTACGGCGGTCGGCATAGCGACCCCTCTCACAGTACTACTGGAGCTGGAAGCGAGGGTGGCCGCTAGACTAAAGTACGCGCTTTGGAAGATGACTGCGGACATCGCGATGCCTTCGTTTACCATCACTGCGCTGACTAGCTTGGAAGTAAGTCACACGAATACCAGCGCTACGGCGGTCGGCATAGCGACCCCTCTCACAGTACTACTGGAGCTGGAAGCGAGGGTGGCCGCTAGACTAAAGTACGCGCTTTGGAAGATGACTGCGGACATCGCGATGCCTTCGTTTACCATCACTGCGCTGACTAGCTTGGAAGTAAGTCACACGAATACCAGCGCTACGGCGGTCGGCATAGCGACCCCTCTCACAGTACTACTGGAGCTGGAAGCGAGGGTGGCCGCTAGACTAAAGTACGCGCTTTGGAAGATGACTGCGGACATCGCGATGCCTTCGTTTACCATCACTGCGCTGACTAGCTTGGAAGTAAGTCACACGAATACCAGCGCTACGGCGGTCGGCATAGCGACCCCTCTCACAGTACTACTGGAGCTGGAAGCGAGGGTGGCCGCTAGACTAAAGTACGCGCTTTGGAAGATGACTGCGGACATCGCGATGCCTTCGTTTACCATCACTGCGCTGACTAGCTTGGAAGTAAGTCACACGAATACCAGCGCTACGGCGGTCGGCATAGCGACCCCTCTCACAGTACTACTGGAGCTGGAAGCGAGGGTGGCCGCTAGACTAAAGTACGCGCTTTGGAAGATGACTGCGGACATCGCGATGCCTTCGTTTACCATCACTGCGCTGACTAGCTTGGAAGTAAGTCACACGAATACCAGCGCTACGGCGGTCGGCATAGCGACCCCTCTCACAGTACTACTGGAGCTGGAAGCGAGGGTGGCCGCTAGACTAAAGTACGCGCTTTGGAAGATGACTGCGGACATCGCGATGCCTTCGTTTACCATCACTGCGCTGACTAGCTTGGAAGTAAGTCACACGAATACCAGCGCTACGGCGGTCGGCATAGCGACCCCTCTCACAGTACTACTGGAGCTGGAAGCGAGGGTGGCCGCTAGACTAAAGTACGCGCTTTGGAAGATGACTGCGGACATCGCGATGCCTTCGTTTACCATCACTGCGCTGACTAGCTTGGAAGTAAGTCACACGAATACCAGCGCTACGGCGGTCGGCATAGCGACCCCTCTCACAGTACTACTGGAGCTGGAAGCGAGGGTGGCCGCTAGACTAAAGTACGCGCTTTGGAAGATGACTGCGGACATCGCGATGCCTTCGTTTACCATCACTGCGCTGACTAGCTTGGAAGTAAGTCACACGAATACCAGCGCTACGGCGGTCGGCATAGCGACCCCTCTCACAGTACTACTGGAGCTGGAAGCGAGGGTGGCCGCTAGACTAAAGTACGCGCTTTGGAAGATGACTGCGGACATCGCGATGCCTTCGTTTACCATCACTGCGCTGACTAGCTTGGAAGTAAGTCACACGAATACCAGCGCTACGGCGGTCGGCATAGCGACCCCTCTCACAGTGCTACCGGAGCAGGAAGCGAGGGTGGCCGCTAGACTAGAGGACGCGCTTTGAAAGATGACTGCGAACATCGCGATGCCTTCGTTTACTATCTCTGCTCTCTAAGGTGGCCCCTAATGTCATTTGTAAATATTTGACAGTCGTTACGGGTAGAAGAAGCCAGAAAGTCTGACACCAGTCTTACTGTGAGGCGAGAGACCTGCATACATCATAGACTCGTACGGACCGGGGAAGCATGGCTCAAAAGGGAACGGCGTATACACACACAGCAGTAGATGAAACGCCTTGTTTCATCTACTGCTGCGTATGCCAATGAAAACGATTTTTTTTTACTTTTGATAGGTTGCGTTTGACCACAATCTCACCTAATGATTTGGTCGATGAAGCATGCTTGCCTAGAAGCAACCTCTTCTCTCTTGTCTTAAATACCCCTAGGTTGTAGCTATCAGGAAACACGGACTCCGACAGGGAATTCCACCCCTTGCTGCACGCACAATGAAAGTATTTCCAAAAAAAAAATGTGTGATTAGGTGGGATGCTCAACATGTACCAATGGAGCATTGCCTTTAGTAAGATAATGGAACGGGCTTGGGGGGTATCTCGGTTTATAACTAACTTTTTTTTTTTATAGTTGGACGACCCGTTTGTGGAAACATCAGGCAGTTTGAACCTGACTTCAGCTTACTTGGAGGACTATTTCATCAAGATGCAGTTCAAGAAAGATTTCTCAGATGTTGAGAATGTGGTGGGAGGAGGGATACAGATTCAACAGGGTGACCAAAATAACTATGTGAGTATGAATACAATTTAAAACATAAGAGAAACAGAGCAAAAGCTTCTAGGATCAAGGCAGAACGAAATTTAATTTACTTTTCATAATTTAATTTACAAGCCATGTTTAATCTCCTATGTAATTTATGTTTGGCACAGTTGAAAATGTTCAGAATCTGTGACACTGACTGAAATAAGTTTAAGATTTTGTAATTGCCTTCCTCATTTCCTAATTTTTGCCGGCTGCGATCACAGTTTCATTTATGTATGTAAAAGCAGTCAACAATGCACATTCTTCCATTCTAGCTATTCGCCGACGTAGTTTGGCGGCCCGCCCCTCACCGTCACATCCGCTTCAAGTCCCGCGGAGCCCTCGTGCCCGTCCTGTCACCCGCAGAGCTCAGTCTGCTATACAGCGAGGACATCTCGCGCACTCTGTCCGTAGACTTCAACAGCGAGGACTATTACTACTCGCTGAAGGCGGACCAGAGTCAGACGTCCGTTAGCGCCGCGCTCAGCAGTCCTCATCTAGGCTTCAGGTAAGATTACTTAGCACTAGTGCCCGTCCTGTCACCCGCAGAGCTCAGTCTGCTATACAGCGAGGACATCTCGCGCACTCTGTCCGTAGACTTCAACAGCGAGGACTATTACTACTCGCTGAAGGCGGACCAGAGTCAGACGTCCGTTAGCGCCGCGCTCAGCAGTCCTCATCTAGGCTTCAGGTAAGATTACTTAGCACTAGTGCCCGTCCTGTCACCCGCAGAGCTCAGTCTGCTATACAGCGAGGACATCTCGCGCACTCTGTCCGTAGACTTCAACAGCGAGGACTATTACTACTCGCTGAAGGCGGACCAGAGTCAGACGTCCGTTAGCGCCGCGCTCAGCAGTCCTCATCTAGGCTTCAGGTAAGATTACTTAGCACTAGTGCCCGTCCTGTCACCCGCAGAGCTCAGTCTGCTATACAGCGAGGACATCTCGCGCACTCTGTCCGTAGACTTCAACAGCGAGGACTATTACTACTCGCTGAAGGCGGACCAGAGTCAGACGTCCGTTAGCGCCGCGCTCAGCAGTCCTCATCTAGGCTTCAGGTAAGATTACTTAGCACTAGTGCCCGTCCTGTCACCCGCAGAGCTCAGTCTGCTATACAGCGAGGACATCTCGCGCACTCTGTCCGTAGACTTCAACAGCGAGGACTATTACTACTCGCTGAAGGCGGACCAGAGTCAGACGTCCGTTAGCGCCGCGCTCAGCAGTCCTCATCTAGGCTTCAGGTAAGATTACTTAGCACTAGTGCCCGTCCTGTCACCCGCAGAGCTCAGTCTGCTATACAGCGAGGACATCTCGCGCACTCTGTCCGTAGACTTCAACAGCGAGGACTATTACTACTCGCTGAAGGCGGACCAGAGTCAGACGTCCGTTAGCGCCGCGCTCAGCAGTCCTCATCTAGGCTTCAGGTAAGATTACTTAGCACTAGTGCCCGTCCTGTCACCCGCAGAGCTCAGTCTGCTATACAGCGAGGACATCTCGCGCACTCTGTCCGTAGACTTCAACAGCGAGGACTATTACTACTCGCTGAAGGCGGACCAGAGTCAGACGTCCGTTAGCGCCGCGCTCAGCAGTCCTCATCTAGGCTTCAGGTAAGATTACTTAGCACTAGTGCCCGTCCTGTCACCCGCAGAGCTCAGTCTGCTATACAGCGAGGACATCTCGCGCACTCTGTCCGTAGACTTCAACAGCGAGGACTATTACTACTCGCTGAAGGCGGACCAGAGTCAGACGTCCGTTAGCGCCGCGCTCAGCAGTCCTCATCTAGGCTTCAGGTAAGATTACTTAGCACTAGTGCCCGTCCTGTCACCCGCAGAGCTCAGTCTGCTATACAGCGAGGACATCTCGCGCACTCTGTCCGTAGACTTCAACAGCGAGGACTATTACTACTCGCTGAAGGCGGACCAGAGTCAGACGTCCGTTAGCGCCGCGCTCAGCAGTCCTCATCTAGGCTTCAGGTAAGATTACTTAGCACTAGTGCCCGTCCTGTCACCCGCAGAGCTCAGTCTGCTATACAGCGAGGACATCTCGCGCACTCTGTCCGTAGACTTCAACAGCGAGGACTATTACTACTCGCTGAAGGCGGACCAGAGTCAGACGTCCGTTAGCGCCGCGCTCAGCAGTCCTCATCTAGGCTTCAGGTAAGATTACTTAGCACTAGTGCCCGTCCTGTCACCCGCAGAACTCAGTCTGCTATACAGCGAGGACATCTCGGGCACTCTGTCCGTGGACTTCAACAGCGAGGACTATTACTACTCGCTGAAGGCGGACCAGAGTCAGACGTCCGTTAGCGCCGCGCTCAGCAGTCCTCATAAAGGCTTCAGGTAAGATTACTTAGCACTAGTGCCCGTCCTGTCACCCGCAGAGCATTAGTAGGCCTCATAATGGATTTAGGTGAGTATGTTTCAATCGTATAGTTCAGTCGTATAAACAACTTCGATGAGAACAGGGATCAAACTGGAAATGAAAATTAACAAATACCTCGCATTATTTACATAAACTTACTTTGTTTTTTTCGTAAGTTCAAACTTAAGAAAGTATTAATGACATCATCAATAATCCTAGTCCCAAGTTGCTGTACTGCAGCTCGAGACATCGCGTTCCGATAGAAATATTAAATTTAGAACGAAATGTATATGCTTTCTACCATTAGGCAACCCTTATTATATACAACAAACCATACCTTAAATTACCTATTTTCACGCCTAATAGAATCGCTTTAATTTCAAGGATTTAATATTTACTTTTATTTTCAGGGCCATTAAGATTATAGGCGAATTCGACAAAGATGACATCCGAGGTTCTTTCGTAACGGATTCGACAGAATACACCATCACCGGAAATGTTCTCAAAAGAGAACCGCTTGAAGTAAGCCTTAAGTTCTAATTGTAGAAACTTTCTTCCTTACGAAGTTTCAACTCATTTGAGCTTAAAGATAAGGTCCAAAAAGTGATGAAAATTAACCCCGCAGCTACAGGTTTTAAGAGTCTAGAAGTTCTTAGACCCTTGAAACCTATCGCGTTCGTTAATTTCCAACAGATTTGTTCATTGGCAACAAAGTCAATAGTCCATTCTCCAATTTCAAAAAATACATTTCAAGTGGAATAGGCCGCACTAATTTCAAGACTTACTAAACCCAGACGAAATAAGTAACAAAACTATGTCTTTATTTATTTAACAGTTTATGTACACACATTTAACAAATAGATAAGAAGAAGGGAACAGAAAAATAAAGTCAAAGTCAAAACGTTTATTCAATTAGGCCATTAAACGGCACTTTTAATTTTTAAGCTCAATAATTCTTTTTTACAGATGGCGCTAACACTGATACCGCGAGGCCAGGGCGAGAACATAGACATCCGCATAAAGTACGAGAACACGCCCACTCTGTACACGCTCTCCGCCAACTTGGTCGGGCCAGTGTCCGCCACGCTACACGCTAACGCGGAGTTTGAAGCCAACTTTACTGATATTAATGTCAAAGTGAGTATTCTGTCAAACTTATAACAATAGATCTATCTATCTTATCATCAATTTGCCATCTGTCTATAAATGCACCAATTTTGAACGATATGATCATTGCTTTTTGTCACATCATTTCGTAAGATCCATATATGGCAGAATGCACAGGAAAATTGTAATGTACTCTTAAACTATTCAGTTATTTAAATCATTATGTGCTTTCACTCCCACACTTTATATTACTGCACCACGAATTATAAGAGGAAACGCCAAGACTTTCGGCATATCGATCGTGGTCATAAACCTTTCGAGTACGACGAGATATATTCATTTATTGTACTGTTAGTGACCATCGTCGGGTGGTTTAGAAATGTACGAATCCCAAACTGCCTGGCCTTTGCCCGAAATGACCAGGTGCCTTTTAAAGGTTTCCTCCTGAAAATGAAATAAAAGTGCTAATTAAAATCTCTTAAGTTATAAGTTACATGTCATCTCGCACCTACATTTTATAACCACTCCTGTCATAATTGGTATTTAGAAAAAGATATTAAAAGATAATGTATGGTGTCAGACGTAAAAGAATAGCACCATCCCATCACTTCCCGTGGGTGTCGTAAGAGGCTACTATGGGACTCACCAGAAAACGGGCAGCAGCATTCTCTGTACATTGCAACAGCTACACTGTGATCGCCAACCCGCCTGCCAAGCGTGGCGATCATGGCAACCCCCCACCCACCTTCCCTTGGGGCAGGCCTATGTAAAACAGTGGACGTCTTTCGGCTAATATGATGATGATGATGATTACAGTTTTCTTACTTAGTACCTATTTTTATACATTATCTAATACAACGTTTTGTTGACAGCTGGACATCCCTACATCAAAATACAAGGACATTTATTTTAAAACCCGAGTAGACAACTACCCGGGACTGAGGAAGGTGCTCAGTGTTCAGGCTGCGACGCCATTGCAGAGGATACGATACGTTAAGGGAGACACTGATTTTATGTAAGTTGAATGTGTCTAGCTAGCGGCAGTAAAAGGTTTCTGTTGTAAGGAAGACTTGTGTTATAGAGGGTAAGCAGAACAGAGAGTAAAATCCCGCATACACACACACACAAATGGGAGGATCCTCCGACCAAACGGTTATTGTGTCTAGTGGGCAACTGCCCAATAGTTGATATTTGAACTGTTGTATATGTTCAAATAGCACGGAGAACTTTGCTTGCGCGATGCAGGATTTCGTTGGTAGTTCATTACTGTCAGAATAGATGGCGTTGCGGTTCCTTTTGTTGCCGTACAAATTTTGCTTTTTGTTTTTCATGTGGCGATATTGATGCCGCTACAGTGTCAATACTTGTAGAGGGCTTTGCCAAAGACTTATTTTAGGGAAACAGAAAGCACATTTTTATCTTAGTTCCGGTCAAGATAACCACTATGGTGAGCAGTCACCAATTTTAATTAGAGCATTTGCAAACCTGCTATAAAAAGAAGTAACTTTTTATGAATCAGAATGTAAATTCGATCAAAAACACGATCTGATGAATCGCAAATGGGGATTCATTTGCGATTCATCAGATCGTGCTGATAAATTCAAATTCGGATATAAAAACCAAACCACGTTTTTCGTATTTTAGTTTCGGACCTAAGACTGGCTACCTGTTATGCAAGTATGAACTACCTGACATGCAAGGAGAAGGTGATCTCAAGTGGAGCTTCTTACTGGGCGATTTATTCATTAGGGTGAGTAAATGGATACCATATGTAACTTTATTAAATGTGTATATTCAGGATAATCTCTGTGTAAGATTTTCTTAGAGTCGCAGAAACTGAAAATTGACTAACATAACGCAAAATTTCTTTGTAAATGGCAGTCCTAAAACTATAGACAAAATACAATGCGATACGATATTTTCCTATCGATAGGTCCCATAAGCCCCATCCAAATGGTTTGTACGTTTTATCCCATGCATTAAACTCGTTTTTTCTCCCAAAAATATTTTCGACTATCACTTCCCAAAAGTAGCCAGTAACCAAACTAACCTTCCATCTCTCTCACACACAGGCTCTAGGTCACCAACACGTGCAGGACATAGAGAAGAGCGTGGACTTAGACATCTACTTCGGCAACAGTACCACCCCCGACATGATGCAGAAGACTGACGCAGGCTTCAAGATGGACCTTGACCATGTTTGGGTGTAAGTAGTGTTATCTCTCTCACATGCAGGGTCTATGTCACCAACACGTACAGGACATAGAGATGAGGAGTAGGAGAGACCAGCACTGAATAGTAAAAAAAAAACTTTTTACAAAAAAATACAACCGACTTCCAAATACAAACCACTACAAAGGACAAAATAACTTTAATTTTGGAAGTCGGTGTCAAAAAACGAAGAAACGCTGATTTCCATAATTCCGCCCTAAATAAAAAGGTTTTTCTTTAAGTAGCGTTTTTTTGTAATAAAAAATCGCCGTGTTGAATCTTGGCATCGAAATATTCAAGCTCAACACCCAATAAGATTTTTTTTTTGTTTCAAATGTATCAAAAGTGAAATTACAGTCCTCGTAGTCGTCTACTATTTATTTATCATTCCTAACGCTGCACACTACCTTTTTGATAATAATTATAAAAAAAAAACAATTATTTGAAACAGACACTATTTATTTGTGAACTTTATAACACTTTCCCCTACAGAATCGGTGGCAACACATCCTTCGGCATAATAATGAACAAGCGAGTGAACCTCATAATAAACGCGATCCTGCCCAAACCCAACGTTGACGTACACACGCTATACATTGACGCCGATATGGGCACGGACCAAGAACCTGTAAAGACGCTAGAAGCAGAGTACAGGACTGATGTCACGAAGATCGTCACTGGGGTTAAAGGAAATGTAAGTATTATTTATGATAACCACAGGATCCGTTTATTTTTTCGGGATAAAAAGTAGCTTTGATCATTATCAGGTTTACAAACTATCTCTATACTAAAATTCACGACGATCTGTCGCTCCGTTTCTTCGTGATAGACGAACATACATACATACACACTAGCGAGAGATTTCTACATAAAACGTCGTTTTTGGGCACAACAGGAAGCTTAGGTCACTTGCTGGAATTGAATCACATACAAACACGCTTTTACTTTCATACTACAAAATACGAAATCAAAATTAACGTCGACGTGCACACACTATATATTGACGCTGACATGAGCAAGGACCAAGAACCGCTCAAGACTTTAGAGGCGGAGTACAGGACTGATGTCGCAAAGATCGTTACTGAGTCCTTCGACCCTCGGTTTATCTACCACTAAGATAAGTTTTCGGCTTATAATGTATAGCACCCTAACCAATCCCTAAACAATCTCTATGGCCATTGGCGGATCCAAGGGTCCCTTTGATCCGCTAAGGGGCTCAAGCTCCCCCCAATAGGGGTGGTTTGGGATCTACCTCCTAGCGGTCCACCCCGGGCAATGGCACCACAGGCTTGCCTGTGGTACGGCTGAACGATCTCACTTAAGCGGTGGTAGGCTCCGCAAGGAGCCGCCTGGCTAGCGACCACCATCCCACCGGATTCCGGCGCCAAGCAGCTTGCTGTGTTCCGTCGGTGTGTGGGAGTGCCAGTGCCTTTGGGGGGAGAAGGAAGTTGTCAGTTGCGCTGTTCAGAACCGGTCTTGGTCTCTTGGCAACACTTGCCGGGTAACTCATTTTGGAGGGTAGCGGGATCCGAAGCACGGTGCCAGCCGTTGGCCGACCGCAGTCAGTAGGGGGCCCAAGTAGCACGCCAGCCACGTGCCAAAGGCTGCCCCGCCAACTCGCGAAAAATCCCGGTATGCTCCACCGTGCCAGCCGGCGACTGGATGGGAGGACCCGGTGGCCATATCCGGGGGGGTTCGGGCGTCCCCGCAGTCTCCATATGAGTTCCCCATAGGTTGGATTAGCTCTAGTGTTCCACTTGGTTCACTGAGCAGCGCCTCGACAATTCGACTTTTCCCCCCAACTACTCGATAACATGACAAAAGTGAAACAGAAAAAAAAGGGTAAACAACGGCTGCACTTCCTCCCACTTAAAGTGCACCTCACTAATATCAGGGGGTTGCACTCCAATCTCGATCCGGTCCATCATCACCTTGAGGCCGAGAAGCCGCACCTGTTTTTTCTGACGGAGACGAAGATAGCAACCCCGTTGGACGTGGCGTACCTCAACTACCCGGGTTACTCTCTTGAACACAAGTTCAAGAAGCAGGCTGGGGTCTGTGTGTACGTCCGCGATGACATTTGTTGTCGTCGTCTCCGTTGCTTTGAGAAATCGGGTTTTTCTGCCATATGGCTACTTGTGGACACTGGCGTGGAGAAATTTCTCTACATCGGCGTTTACCGATCGCACAGTGGTGACCAGGAGACAACAGCACTGTTCAATTTCCTCGTGGAGTCGACTGACGTAGCCCAACAACGGTACCCAACAGCGAAGCTCATTTTTCTGGGGGACTTCAACGCCCACCACAAAGAGTGGTTGTTCCCGTACCAGAAAACTGACCATGCTGGGTTAGAAGCGCGCAAGTTTGCTTTAACGCTAGATCTAACCCAGCTGGTGAATGTGGCAACACGGGTACCGGATGTTGACGGCCATACACCCAATTGCTTGGACCTTCTGCTGACAACTGATCCGAACAGTCACTCAGTATCGGTCTCAGCCCCGCTGGGAACATCTGACCACTGCCTGGTGAAATCCGTGTCGACCTGCTCTCCTCCAGATGAGAGCCCTAGAGGCACGAGACGAGTATGGCGATACGAGTCAGCAGATTGGGATGAGATGCGGCACTTTTTTGCGTCTTATCCATGGCGGCATGTGTGCTTTTCCTCGGGTGACCCGTCTTGTTGTGCCGACATGATTGTGGACGTGATTCGGCAGGGGATGGAATATTTCATTCCATTCTCCGACATCCCGCTCGGTCACAAAACCCGGCCTTGGTATAATGCAGAGTGCGCCCACGCTGAGGCCCGAAAAGAGTCTGCCTACCAAGCTTGGGTCAAGGCCCGCGACCAAAAAGTTAGAGCACGCAGGGTTCGCGCGAGGAAGAGAGCTTTTAATTCTGCCGCTAAGTTCTGCAAGCAAGTTCTACGTGGGGCACGTTTTGACCATGTTGGACGTATCGGGGCCAAACTAGCATCGCACCCTCCGGGTAGTAAACTGTTCTGGTCCCTTTCGAAAGCGGTTGAAACGAACTTTTGTCGGCCCACTTTACCACCAATGCTGAAACCTGATGGGTCGCTGGCCCACTCTGCAAGTGAGAAAGCAAATTTATTTGCATCTCTCTTTGCTAGCAATTCACGTCTGGACGCTGGCTCCAAGCAACCACTAACTGTACCTCGTTACTGTGACTCTTCGATGTCGGAGATCGCAGTTCACATGAAAGAGGTACGAAGAGTATTGTGCAGTCTAGACGTGAACAAGGCCAGCGGGCCTGACGGCATTTCAGCGAGAGTTTTGAGGCAATGTGCGCCTGAACTGTCTCCTGTGTTGACACGCTTGTTCCGCCTCTCTCTTGAAAAAAGAACGGTGCCAAAATCCTGGAAGCTTGCGAATGTACAACCTGTGCCAAAAAAAGGCGACCGTGCAGACCCTGCTCATTATCGACCGATCGCCATTACCTCCATTCTGTGCAAGGTTATGGAAAGGGTACTGAACAGTAAGTTGCTGACCTACCTTGAAGACAATGATCTCCTCAGTGACCGTCAATATGGCTTTCGCCGGGGACGGTCAACTGGCGATCTTCTTGTGTATGTCACGCACTGCTGGGGCGAAGCCATCGAGAAACACGGCGAAGCACTTGCTGTATCGCTCGATATCTCGAAGGCCTTTGATAGGGTGTGGCACGCAAGTCTACTCAGCAAGCTTCCTGCTTATGGCATCCCAGCTGATTTTTGTAGCTGGATATCAGACTTCCTTAGTGAACGGTCGATCCGAGTAGTCGTTGACGGCTGCTTCTCTGACCTCATGGCTATTAATGCCGGAGTTCCTCAGGGGTCTGTTCTCTCTGCAACTCTTTTCCTGCTGCACATCAATGACCTGCTTCAGCCTGGTATTGTTGGGTATGCAGATGACAGTTCGGTTTCAGAGAGATACTTGTCTAGCGCAAAAACCAGCGGGGAAGAAGTTCGTTCCTTGAGAGAGGCCATGGTAGAGCGGACAAATTTGACCTTAAGTCTTGTCTCCCAGTGGGGTGATGACAATCTGGTCTCTTTTAACGCCACCAAAACACAAGCATGCCTTTTTACCGCGAAAAGGAGTCGTTTCGACCTAACTCCGACTTTTCGGGGTACTTCTGTTCCTGTAACCGATCGGCTCGAGCTCCTAGGCATGGAGTTGACAACCAGTCTCAACTTTGGTGCCACCATTGAGCACAAAGCCCAAACTGCGGCCAAAAAGCTGGGCATCCTAAATAGAGTGAAGCGATACTTCACGCCTGGACAGCTTTTAACCCTCTACAAAGCACAAGTCCGATCCTGCATGGAGTATTGCAGCCACCTTTGGGATGGCTCAGCTAAATACCAACTTGCCGCGCTTGACTCGGTGGAACACAGAGCTAAAAGGCTCATTGGCGACGTAAGGCTGGTGGATGCCAAGCTGCACAGCTTGGCTCATCGCCGCAAGGTTGCCTGCTTGTCGGTCTTCTACAGATTGTACTTCGGGGAGAGTGTCCAGGAACTCCACGATCTCATCCCACCGGCCCCCTTCTACCATCGGACATCTAGACGCACTGCAAGTTACCATCCCTACCTTGTTGCTATTCCACCAATTCGCACTAAACGTTTCCAAACGTCTTTTATAATGCGCACAGCAAAGGAGTGGAACTCTCTGCCTGCGTCTGTGTTTCCGAACGCATACAACCCTAATCTCTTCAAAATTAGAGTGAACAGGCTTCTTCTGGGTAAGCTCGCTCCATCGTCGACTTTGTCTCTGTCATCTATGACCTAGACTAGAGTCAAGAGCAAACCCATAT
>NDFZ01005434.1:607097-629679 GCA_002192655.3 Mamestra configurata | reverse complement strand
AATAAATCAAAGAAACTAACACAAGTGCCCACGGTATGAAGCCAAAACAACTTGTGAAAGATCACTTATGTGACAACTACTAGGTACTGGCTATTGTCCGGCTCGAAAGTACGTGCTCCCGGGGTGGGGGCAGGTAGTTTCGAGCGGTTTATTGGTCGCCAATAGCTAGATATAAATGTTACAGGTTCTAAGAAATTACAAACTTGTCTTAACTAACTAGCGTTAAAGCTTATCTAAGTCATTCTTTAAAGCTTGTTTACGTAAAAGTGGTAGTGGAGTGCGTCATTTCAACTTATATAAGCTCTAACTAGTAGTAATAAAGTTTAAAAACTATGTACTATTTAATGTATGTGTATCTAAACATTACATAAGCTAAATTTTAAAACACCCGAATATTTTCCCAATCGGGTATTTTCCCGGGTATTTTCCCTAGAATTTACCCACTTTTGGGTTTTTACCGGGTAAAATCCCATCTCTATCTATGACCTAGACTAGAGTCAAGAGCAAACCCATATTAAATAAAAAAATAAAAAAATAGACCCAGATATCATTGGTAGTCTATAATCTAACAAAGTAATTGAGGAATTAACGAGTTATGCGTTAAGCAAACTAAAACGTTACATGCTTTTTATAGTTTACTTTGCTAAAACCTACCCGGTGCGGGGTCAAATTCGTGTAATCATCACAAAGTCGGGAAATACAAACACACAAACTAGCTTTTGTTCGAGACTTCGTACGCACGTATCCCGTATTACCCCGTTTCCGTAGGGATTTCGGGAAATCCTCTCTTAACAACAAATTTTATCTTTCTGCGACCAGTAGTTTCGGCTGTGCGTTTTCTGTCTATCAGTCACTCATTCCCCAGTAACGGAAGAATTTTATACATATTGATTGATTGTTGTGACCTTATTATCGTAAACCAATAACCCTCTTCCAATTCCAGATGCTATACCTAGCGGAAAGCTTCGACACGAACTCCACGATAACCTGGACGTCGACCGCGGGCTACGAGCTCATCGACAACATCGTGAAGTACAAGTGGGACATCAACGGCTCCAACCATATCGACTACACGCTGTCCTCGCCCATGGTCGACAATATGACCACCTTGAAGGTCAAGGGGTCCTATCAGAAGGATTTGGTGCATAAATATATTATTGTTAAGTGAGTATTATTATGAGTTATTAGCACTTCGCCCGCAACTTCGTACGCGAATATCCCGTTTTTTCCCGTTCTCATATAGCCTTCCTCATGGATGTGTATAATTTATAAAAATAATTTTCCAAATCCGATTGGTAGTTCCTGAGATTAGCGCGTTCAAACAAACAAACTCTTCAGCTTTATTATATCAGTATAGATTTTTCTGTGCTGAATAAAACCACTGCACGAGTCGAGCTTCAAAAATAAAAATGGGAGTTGGAAACTATACTTCTGAGATAAAACTTGAATATTGGACAGCAGTTGTAGTTTATATCGAAGATTCGTACTAAGGAAGGTTGTGACGAAAATCAGCCTTTAAAGAAGGGAAAAGGGAAGAAATCGTTTGTAGAAATAATATTATCGGTTGGGTAAATAACTTGAAACTGGGCACAAACACGTATCTGAGTGAATAAAAAATATTGACATTGGCTTGTCAAGGTCGGACCGTAGGTAAATGATAAATGATATGTATTTTGCAATTTTTACGGACCTTGGCAAGCGTTGCTTAACCTTGAAGATCGACCATCGAAACGAGCATCTCACGATGATGGCTATGTTTCAAGAAAAAATGGTCAAATAACACCATGTTTATTTGTAGGGGCAACATGCACCACCCAGGCGACAGTCAGATCGGCGAGATAGACCTGCGCTACGGCGGCGTCAGGCACACGGACGGACACTTCAACTTCACCACGCCCTTCAAGAGACTGCCTTGGTTGAAGTCGATATTTGATGTAAGTCGAAGTTTTGTTATTTGAAGATTATTATTATTATGAACCTGTGCTGTTCCATTGCAAGGCCTCTCTTCCGTTTTCCCACTTTCGCAGGTCTTCTATCAATCATTTTTATTCTTCTATTCATCAATTCATATCAATCTGGGCTAGTCTTCTGAGAAAAAGTCCAGCTAAAGATTCTTTTGAATGCATTAAATACTATGCAGGTAAATAAAAAGTGAAAAATAAAATTGTTGCTTACATTTTTTCTAAAGAAAACTGTCTTACGAGACTGAGTATACTTTTGCAGCAAATTAGATATTGGGGTTACTTATACACTGTGTGACAGAATAAACGCAATTAAAAATCAGCAGTTCAGTATATTTTGTCGGGTTACGCGCACATAAATGTATGGAGTAGTCGATTTTTTTTTCGCGATTTCATTGTTGGTCCCATAGTAAAAGTTGCTCATAATAATGAGTACAATAGACCGACGCCTATTGATCGATCGATTGGCGTCTCGGCAATAATCCTTGTAAGAATTCAGAAACACAACTACGAGTAGGCCGTAACCGAAACAATTTTGTGAAACTCCAGAAATCTTCTCCAATGTTGTACTTAGCCAACTTATACTTACTTTATTATTTTCTTCTCCAACAGATAAACAATCTAGAAGAACATTCAGACAACAAAGTAGACCTATTCTGGCCAAACAAAACAGCATCTTTCAACACGACTCACCGCTACCATAAACAAGACAAAGGCTTCACTCAAAACGGTCTCATCTCACTTTCCGTTCCATTGAGCCGTCAACATCTTGTCAACACAGAGTACTACTACATTCAAGGAGAGAAAACCAGCAATGGAAATGCAACAATCGACTTTGATCGTGAGAGATTCGTCAAAGGATCGTTTAATCAGATTTTGAGTAAGAGTGATAGGAATTTGGACCTTGCCACTATGGATATTGAGGTGGAGAATGTACATACGCCTGTTGGGATTAAGTATATTCATGAGTATGATGATACTGGGAATGTCGTGAGTAATATTTTGATTTATTTAAAAATGAGCTATTATCCAATGTGAATATTTCTAAAGATCTGAAACTCGGACTAATTTCATAGTTTGTCAACATCATTTCAACTATTTTAATTTGGATCACCCAATCAGAACTGCTATTTTTCTCGATCAAAATAATGTCACTAATATCGCTTAAATTATGAAATTATGTAAATGAATGAATTTCTTATCTTACGAATGTAAAAAATAACTAAATAATAAAAAAACACAGTGAGATTTTATCTACTGTTATTTTGAAAAAAAGAAATTAAAGGCAGCTTAGAAACTAGCATACCGTTTTCAAACATTCTCTTCAAATCAAAACCTATTCTTTACATCTCAGGACGTAAAACAAGCCACAGTGTTCCACCTCCACAACGCCACCAAGTTCAACGTGACGGGCAAGCTAGACGTTTTCACGTACGACATCGGCAAGAACTTGAAGTTTACTGCTATACACGGCAACAGAACTTGGACGTTCGACAATAAGTACGAGGCGGTCGATAAGGAGCTGAAGCAGGGAACTAACATCAAGTGGGCAGAGGATGTCTGGTTCAACTACAACTTGCATGTCACTAATATGACTACGGTGAGTTAAGACAGATCAGATATTGGACCCACCAACACTCCCTATGCAAACGCTTCTAAAGACATCCCCACACACCCCAAGGGACCCCAAATACCCACGAGACTAAGACACACCCACATAATAAACTTCGTAAGGTAGGCAAAGACTTGAAAGCGACAACCAAAAACTTGCACTCATGCAACTGCACCTCACGCCCCAAGCTCTTAAAAACTCACACACTTAGAAAGCTTGATAGGGTTAGCAGAGTTTCAGTTAACAACTAAGCATGGCAACAGAATTTGGACAACGAGTCCTAAAACCGCACCGGTATCTAAATTATCGGCCCAACCGGGTTTTTAAACTTCCACTCCATGCCAGTAAGAAACAGAGCTCCCAGCCTCTTTATCTCTTTCCGTACAATTAGTCTGATGCCAATCTTTATTATTATTATATATTATTCTCGTCTTTTTCTGTATCTCTAATACATATTAGGTGGTACGATTAGAAACGACATTACTTACTTTCGCGAGCGGCCATTCTAACCTTTAATATATTTTGACTTGTCATATAACTAAACAACATTTTTACAGGATGAAACCGAATCCCAACAACTAGTAATGAACGTCTGGTGGCCTCTCCGTACTTTCAACTTGGTGGCGCTCTATAACCTACAAGACACTTTACTGGACGGTACAGCCCGGCTACACTGGAACGTGAAGGAAGAGAATAAGACCGCTGAGCTTAGGGGAAGATGGGAGAACCCGCCGGTCGCTGAAGGGAATCTACATCATGTGGATCTGTCATTGGCTCATCCCTCTTTTAGCAAGGTAAGAACTTGATCAATCTGCCTAGCATTTTCCCAACTATGTAGGGGCCCGTTTCCAGTCTAAATGGATGCAACTGCTTCCAGTATTTTACAGAAAGTGACTCTACATCGATAGAGTTGCTAGGCAACACGATAGCCTTTGGTAAAACCGGTTATCGGACTTTCAGGCTTCTGACTACCCGTAACCACTAGCCTACAAATGACAGCCAGGACCAACAGCTTAACGTCATTTCCGAGGCGCGGAGTGGTGTCGATATGTACGATGGTCACCTGCGAACTTACCTCGACAAGCGTTACTTGACTTTCAAGATCGACCCGCGCTGTTATTGACATACGTATTGAGTCGCCCAGGCATCCTCTTTTTTTTTCTTTTTGAGTGGCGTCTCGCAGTTCAACCTATGAGATTGTCGACTGCTTAACCGGGCTTGCCTGTGGTGGCCTTAATATAAACATTAAAGCCTCCAGCCAGGGCTTATAAAAAACTTACAAACTAAGCGACTACACGCTTAGGGCACCCACTGTGGGGTACGGGCCTCGGCTTAGGGCGTCGCTGGGGGGAGGACAGCTAGGGACGTGACCACTGGTGCCATCAATGACGCCTGCCTGTAAGTTTCACCCATAATTGAGGTGCGGTAGAAATTGTATCTGATAATATGGGAACGCTTTGCCATCCAAATCAACCACATTTATTTGTTGGCGAAAAAAGCTGTAACAAAATAGTGTGCCAGCATAACTTCCCTCCCTCCTTTTAGCAACACAACTAAAAAAATATGCCTTTGTAACTCTCACCGAAAAACAGTCTCAAATGAAACACAAATGCTTCCGGTACTTAGGTCGTATCGTTGCGCTGATGAGATCTTAGAATTCATTGGCATAATTTCCTAGAAAAATGGAACACTCATTGTTTTTTTTTTTCTTTCAGGACGTCACCCTAAAAGGCCAATACCTATCAACGCCATCAGTAATGTCAAACGTGTCCCTGGAACTTCAATACTCAGACTACGAAAACGAGTACCTCAAACTGAAATCCATCCTAACAGACAACTCAAACGGACCCGTTAGAGACTACAAGTTCGCCTTAGCCTGTACACATCCATCCACGAATTTAGACTTAGACATGAAGTCCGATATCAATATAAGGAGCCACTGGTATTACTTCAATAACTTCTACAGGTTCCAGAAGTCGCTTTTCTATGAGAAGTTGAGGCATAATAAGTTTTTGATTGACACGTCGAATAGTGCTATTCACTATGAGGTGAGTACTTTCATTCAATTTCATTATCATTTTTATTTCAATCATCATCTTCCTACCCTTGTCCCATGTTGCTTAGGGTCGGTATAACACGTTCTCTCTCTTCCATTCCATACTGTTAACCGTCAAGCTATCACTGACTTCCTTTTTAACCGACTTCAACTCTAAACTTCTTTGGCCTTCCTCTCCCTCCATCCACGTTCACTTTTTTAGCTAAATGTAAATATAGGAAAAAGGAAAAATTACAATGAACTGCCTCTTTGCGCAAGCGCTACTGCTAAGCGTGAATCCTGGATTCGATGTCCGGGTCGGGTAGTTTAATGGGTTTTTTCAGTTGGTTTCCAGTAAAAGGGACAAAAGACCAACTATGTATTACCAGAATTGTGTACTGATCAAATGGTGGTAACATTGCCTATCCGTTTCGAGAACCCGTTTTTCCGTTGTGGAATGAAATAAAGAATTGAGTATTGAGAATACAGGGCTGATATTAGGAATCATACGTATTCTGGATCAGTAGAAAAAAATGTATTTTACCATTGCTGTTTCCTCCGTAACTAATATTCCCTTCCACTTCCAGCGAGCCAACGAGACATACTTCTACAAAGTAAAAGGCACTTGGGAGCTAGTATACCCAGAATACAAGCTAAAGGCATGGGTAGACCGACCGACCGGTAACGATACGGGAACCGCCACGCTCTATATGAAGAACAGATCGTTTGTGGCTCACTACAATAGTACTGATGGTAAGTAGGAGAATATCTAAGAGTCAGCTCACACAGAGCTTCGCTGCGGGAAGTGACTCAAATGTGCACCTTTTTGTGAAGTCAATTAAGTTTGCGTCTAGGTGTGAGCTGACCCTAAGATTATACATAAAGCTCCTGACATGCAAGTAATCCTAGGTTAGGAGCTAAGCCTTGTTTTTTCTCGACTTTTCGCTTACATTGCCAGGTCTCACCAACGAAAGACTTTTTTTTTCTTTAAACATTTACATATTCTTGCAACACCGTGTAACAAATTCTCTTGCTTCCAGATATCTCATACCACATGATAGGCCAAATCGTGGACACCCGCTACGCTAAATTCGACTCCTGGCGTAATTTCGACGATGTAACAACCATCGACCTCGCGTCATACATCCGTTTGAACCATTCCCGACTGCTAACCAGCTCAGTCAAATGGCGCCCAGAGATTTTCAGCGAAGTGAAGTCCCAAGCAGTCTATTCCATCAAGCTTTTATACAGCCAGGTCAATGATACCCTTGTCATTATTAAAGAAATGCCGATGGAAGCACATTTAGCTCTCAAAAAAATATGGTCGGATGCCAAACCAAGGATACGCGACTTCTTGGACGATTTGAACGATTTACACGTCATTAAGGACGATTTGGACGAGTTTGAACGGTTCTTGAATCAGTCTTACAGTCATAACGACTTTTACGTCAAAGATATTGTTGAATTCACGTACTATGTGCTAGATGAAATGGCTATAAGGAACCATTTGGAAAGTTTGCCCGGAATCGTGAACGATATGTGGGGCATGATGGGTAACACCAGCCAATCGATCAAACAGAGTTTGACCTACATAGTCGATTCGATCAAAAAGGCGTATGCAAACTTTTTGGAGTCCGTCAACAGAGTACTTGAAGCAGATTTCATGGAATTAGTATCTGATCGACTAGAAACGATGATTCTACAATATGATACCTTTATAAGAGACTTGCATATGAAGTTTTTGGAATACTGGGAGGAGACTTGGGTGAATGCGACGAATCGACTTTCGAAATACTGGCATGAAGTCTTGAAGTCGATTGAACCGCTGTTCTTCAAGGTGTTGCATTATACCGAGTCTTTCGTGTTTACTGTGTGGAAGAGTGTGATGGACTTCTTCTATAATAGGACGCAGGAGTTGACGGTTTCGCCATATTTCAACTACGTGTCGACGTTTGGACATGAGATGGATCGGTAAGTGCCTCTAGTTTTTATTATTACTTATTTTATAAATTGACATCTTGTAATCTGGTCTTCTTGTAACCTTACAAAGACGCAGATAGCAATGCCAGCATGGGTGGTTATACTTATGGGAGCCATTGACTACTAACCTTTTGGACACCATGTTTGATATTTCCCTTAAAAATCGTAAAAGCGGAGTAGTGCATTTTGAGGTGCATGGGTGGTTTCAGCGCTAAGCAACGTTATTTTTCAGAAACCCAGTCTTATAATCATAGGAATGCCGCTTATTCACTAAAGAATGTCGTCAAAATACGGGCATTTATAAAAAGAGAGACAGAGAGACAAAAGTTGAACAGAAATGAGTTCTTTCTCCCTCCCTCTTTAGTAGATGCAATCCATGGGTGAATGAGCAACGCTTGGGGTATAACGTACACCTACATTCTAAGTCCAATTTAAGAAAACTACAAGGAAATACCCCTTGATTTATGAACCCCTCAAAAAATAACGATCTATAAAAATTTTTGTTCGTTATTTTTTAGGAATGTCAATTTGATGCAGTCAAGTAGAGGAAGACTTCCATCTATCTAAAATGTTCTTCTTATTTCTTCCTCAGAATCTACAAAGATCTAATGAACAACGACCTAATAACGAACATAAAGAAATACAGCAAGAAACTGTTCAATGTCGTGTGGACCAAGATAGAGAAGTACATTCCTTTCAAAGATGAGATCATGCAACTGTACGCAGAGTTCAGAAACGCTTGGCAGAACTTCTTGAAGACTAAGCAAGTCGTCTATGTTAGGGAAAAGGTAAGAGTAAAGTAGAACCTTATTTACACAACTGTCTATTTTAGAGTGGAAGTAGGATTTTGTGCCTTTTTACTAGGCTTTAGAGGTGAAAAGGTATCGTATGTGTAAGTCGTAGTCTGGACTAGGATAGAGAAATAAGTTCCCTTCAAAGATGAGATCATGCAGACAGCTGCATGATCTCATCTTTGAAGGGAACGTATTTCTCTTTGCTTACAGACGCAGACTTACTCTGCGTACAGACGCAGAGTTCAGAAACGCTTGGCAGAACCTCTTGAAGACTGAGCAAGTGGTCTATGTTAGAGAAAAGGTAAGAATAAAATTGAACCTTACTGACCAAAGTCCATGCAGGTGGTCAATGTTGAAGTGGTAGTAGGATTTTGTACTTTTTTTCATAAGCGGTTGGGTTTAAAAAATTAAAAAATAACGAGGTAATATTCTTTCCTCATTTTTTTTTAATTAATTTTCTCGACGGTATTTATGTTTAGCTTTATTTATAGATCTATTTAATCTATTTCTAAATCTATTATATTGTCTACGCAAATTCATATCATCTGGTTTATTTTAATGTATTGTATGTGTTAGTCGTAGTCTAGATTAAGATAAAGAACCGCATTCCCTTCAAAGATGAGATCGTGTAGTTGTACGCAGAGTTCAGAATCGCTTGGCAGTTATCAAGTTAAAGTAAGATTGAAATTGTGCCTTACGAGCACTAGCCCGAGTTTTTTTATTTGAACAAGCAAGTATTTATAAGAGAGGCGGTAGTTTTTTGTAAGTTATTTCCCAAGTTTTAACGTTGAAAATGAAGTGAGACTGGTTTTGAAGTCAAAGAATAAATTTTGACTACTATTTGACATTTTCGCTAAATTCATCAAATATTTTTACACTTAGTTTTTTTTTAATAGTCAGATTACTTTTGTCGTAGGAATATATGGCGGATATCTATCTAAAGTAATATAATAAAGTTGAAAAGTCTGTTTGTTAATTTGTTTGAACGCGCTAATCTTTGGAACTACTAGTCAGATTTGGAAAATTCGTTTTGTATATGATAGCCGCATTCATGTGGAACGCTATACGGGAACAACACGATGTGCGCGTACGCAGTCGCGGGCAAAAGCTAATTATTTAGCTAGCTGAACAACTGCTATCCGAAATTATAAAATCAACAGTTGTAAATATTTGCATATTTACTGACATTCATTATTTATTATAGTATCAAGAAGCGTACGTGCGTCTGAAGTGGTGGTACGACTACTTCCTAATCGGGGAGGCGTTACAAACCGTTGGAGAGATCCTCTACAACAAGCTTACTGACATGAGCAAGACTGCCCTGCAGTATGAGGAGCTGTGAGTGATTTTTATGTACATTATATGATTATCCTAAGATATTATTGACAGAAAATATCGTGATGAAACCTGCAGTGCTATTCTATAAATAAACACCTTACCGTGAAAACATAGTTGAAGTACGCTGTCATTCACCAGTGGCGATGCAAGCATTGCGCTCACTTTTTTCCGGCCGAAGACCGTTGGGATCTATAGCAAAATATTAAACTAAAATCGCAAAAGCGAGCGTGGTGATTAATGCTCATGCCTTCTTTCTATGAGAGCCAATGAGTCTTTGGTCTGCAGTCGCAGCGTAACAGGCTGGTTTTACAGGGCAGCATGGAAAAAACCCTATCGGGAGATACAGGGAAATATCTTTGAACACCTTTATTTTATTCTTTTATGACTTCTTAATTAGTGATATGTATTTAAACAGAAAGTGTAAGTATATCCTAAAAATTAATAAAGAAATCAATATAATTTTGACACTAATTAACTCGCTTTCGTATCAGTTGCAATTCATCACAGCTTAGTACCATACATATTCTTCAACAGTCATCTAAATAGTCTCATCATATTTGGGGCATAAGAAGACTTAAGCTCAACTTTTCTTCCAGACATCGCTCCCCAAAAACGAACTTCATATTCGACCCGCGTGTCGGCGCAATACTCCTAGAGCAGAAGCTCCCGATGTCGTGGCACGCCTTCAACAGGACGCCAGACTTCACCGAGATCTCGGAGTACCGCGCCGTCAAAGACTTCACGGACGAGTGGCTGACCACCAACAAGAGCATCTGGTCGTTCTACTACGATATCAGGCCGTACATGGACTTTGATAACTTGATGCCGCCTTTTGCTGGTGAGTTTATCCGTTTTCCGAGGTCTTTCGATTAATGAAAACCATGTCTTGTTTTAACAGAAGCCCTGCCAGGCCTAAGATTTAGAAGGTCAAACCTCTACTAAGTTTACATTAGGTACACGTGCCTCCTTATGTGTTACTCCAATTTTAAATAACCTCTTTGATTTTCTAAACATAAACGATTTCATTAAGAAGAAAAATACACTGGTCATCACAAAAATCGACCCACCCGAATGTTTTTCGAAATTCCCACTTTTTTTTAATGAAATAATTGTCCTACAACTGTTTTGTTTTGATTAATTTTGGTTATTTTTACAATTTACGCATAAAAAAACTAGTAACAAGATGAAACTTAACAATTTCAGCCATAAAATTAAAATCGATAATTTTTACCCGATTTTTGCACTGGTTTTCAAGTCACTGTAATTTTTAATTCTTAAAACTTATGGGGATAAATCTTTCACTAATATTCTGTATTTCCTCCTCTTACCCTTATGACAGCCTGCATTCGCTGTGTTAGGGATCTGATTAAAATTTTAACGGTCCCTTGAGGAACTCGGTCCCATTCTTCCTTAATAGCCGTTTCCAGATCTCCTAAGGTTGTGGGGGCTGGATCTCTAGCTCTCACCTTCTGTTTTAGCGTGTCCCACATGTGCTCTATGGGATTGAGATCCGGACTTCTGGCTGGCCACTGCATAACCCTAATGCCGACATCATTTAAGTACTGAGTGACAATGTGCGCTACGTGTGGCCGTGCATTATCGTGCATTAACTCAAATTCTTCTCCGATATAACCAGCATAAGGCATCACATGATCTTCCAGGATCTCCGTTATGTAACGTGCAGAAGTTAGAGCACCCCTGCTGATAAAAACAAGCTCGGTGCGCCCAGTCAAAGAAATACCACCCCAAAACATTACCGAGCCTCCACCGTAACTGACGGTTTCTTGTATGCAGCACTGGGCATAACGCTCTCCTGGTCGTCTCATGACATTGCGACGCCCATCAGAACCGTATAAAGTCATGCGGCTCTCATCAGAGAAGAGAACTGATGCCCATTGGTCTATAGTCCAGTTGAGGTGATTCCGCGCAAATTGAAGTCTCACTTGTCGATGAGCTGTGGTCAGTTGTGGTCCAGTTGCTGGCTTATGTGGTCTTAAATTCTGTTCACGAAGTCTCCGTCTCACAGTACTGTCACTTATTGCCACCCCGCGCACTTCACGTAAGCGTCGCTGAAGGTCAACACCGGAAAGGTGACGATTTCTGAGAGCTGATGTCACTATAAATCGATCATCTCTCTCATTTGTGACCCTTTGTCTTCCTGATCCTGGTCTACTCCGATACTCGCCAGTCTCCAGAAACCTTTGGTATACTCGCCGAACCGCTGATCGGCTCAGATTTAAACTGCGGGCCACAACACGTTGACTTAAGCCTTGTTGCAGTAGGACCACAACTTGAGCAGCCTCAGCTTCAGTAGTATCCATAATTTTCAAACAAAATCGATCAAAAATACAGTGTTAGTCCGTAAAATTATCGTAATTAACAAATTCGCCGTTTTAAACTTTGTTCCGGCAGAGAAATAACGCTCAACTGTGTCTCGACATAAACAAGCAAAATCGCACTAAGAACAGTTTATGATTAAAAAAAATGTTTTAAGTACCCTCAAATGCACTAAGATTTATGGTACCCATATGTCAAACATCTTATCTGACCCTAGAAATAAATAGAACAGTTCGAAACCTGTTATTTATGAACCCATAACAAGTAATAGTGCAAAAACAGGGTGGGCCGATTTTTGTGATGACCAGTGTACTTTGAACTGCTTTTTGAAACGTATTTTTTCTATAAAGACATTTCGAAAAGAAGAACAGCATTCAAATTAGCATAAGCAGGCACTGTTATTTAAGTGCAATAAAACATTTTGCAAGCACTTTCGAACTGTCAAAGAGTCGGGCAGTTAATCAGGAAATTAAAGTTACTGAACCGCCCAAAACATACTCGTACACATCTCTGGCCTTAACCTTTTGAACGCCAGAGCATAAACGCATCGGCGTACCCCCGACTCTAAGCCACAAATTCGCCATATGTTTTGTCACATTTTTATGACCTAAAAATCCACGCCTTGTATGAGCTAAATATTTTTTATTCTTTCTTTCTTACTTATATCTCCTTTTCTTCCAGGCATGGCAATGATGACCGGCCAAGGAACTCTAGTAACGTTCGACAAGCGCGTTTTCACGATATCAGAAGCCGGCACTTTCCTGCTCAGCCGGGACTACAGACAGGACAACTTCACCGTGCTCATGGAGAGCAACGACCAGGGACGGTACAACCTCATCGTGCTTACCAGGAGGAGCCTGCTGCACATCGACTTGTATAGAGAGGTGAGTGGTATAGCCGGCACGTTCCTGCTCAGCCAGGACTACAGACAGGACAACTTCACCGTGCTCATGGAGAGCAACGACCAGAGACGGTACAACCTCATCGTGCTGACCAGGAGGAGCCTGCTGCACATCGACTTGTATAGAGAGGTGAGTGGTATAGCCGGCACGTTCCTGCTCAGCCGGGACTACAGACAGGACAACTTCACCGTGCTCATGGAGAGCAACGACCAGGGACGGTACAACCTCATCGTGCTTACCAGGAGGAGCCTGCTGCACATCGACTTGTATAGAGAGGTGAGTGGTATAGCCGGCACGTTCCTGCTCAGCCGGGACTACAGACAGGACAACTTCACCGTGCTCATGGAGAGCAACGACCAGGGACGGTACAACCTCATCGTGCTGACCAGGAGGAGCCTGCTGCACATCGATTAATGTAGAGAGGTGAGTAGGATAACAACTTTAAGTAATGTTAATTCGGCCTTTTCTAGAACTTCGCCGAAAGCCTTTGTTCTGGAAAAGACTGAGTTAGTCCCTCTTTTCTATTTTTACCCGAATACGCGATGCAAAGTAGAGAAATGTGTTTATCAGCCTATGTGGCTTTGCAGCCTGGAAGGGACTCTAGAGACCAACCGCGTGGGCTGATAATGTAAATTCTTACGTCAATCGATTTGTCTTGCGAGGTTCAGTAAAGACTTGACAGTAATCAAAATTCAAAATGGCGTTAACCAAACGCCATATTGAATTCAATTTGATCACACAAATTCAGATGATTTGTTCTAACGACTAAAAACTCCTTTCAAAATCCTGTGGAAGTTTTAGATCATTCTAGTAATATCACAACATTCATTTGCTGTTTTTATAATTGGGTCCTCGAATATGATTGAAACCCATGGTGCTTTTAAACAACAGACAGCTTTTTAAATATGCAACTATCTAGACTCTAAAAAACAATGTTGCACAATTTAAATCATGACCCAAAATGTGCGCTTATAGTCTTGTTATTAAGTGTCATTTTCGTTCCTCTCCTTACTGCATCGTTTCACCAGTATTTAAACTCTAACAAAACTTTCTCACTAACCCTTCCATTGTCATTGCAGACTTAAGGCACACAGTGCTAAGCCTGCCCGCTCTAGTAGACGGACTAGACTGAACCGAGACAATCTCTGAAAACTTGTAAACAAATGTGAATCTTATAATAAAAGCCATGTTTCCTATTCGGCTAAATGCGTCATCGCATTACCCTCAACTTCCTAACACTATAAATCATTTCTAACCAAACCCTCCATTTTGATTACAGACTATATAAATAAGCCACACAGAACTAAGCCTGCCCGCATAGATAAACGAACGAGTTTAACGTATTCAAGTCTCTAGAAACCTGTACACAAATTTAAATCTTACAACTAGTGTGATAAGTTTCCTATTTGCCTGAATGCATCATCGCAATACCCTCAACTTCCTAACACTATAAAACTTCTCTAACCAATCCCTCTATTTTCATTACAGACGGTATCAATAGGCCAAACAGCACTAAGCCTGCCAGCGTTAGTAGACGGACTGGTGATAGACAGACAGACAGACACGCTGTCTGTCGCTGGGCACAACGGATTGGAGATACAGTGCAACTTGCTGTTCCATACTTGTAAACTACAGGTTTCAGGTATGTTGACAATTTTTTATGAGAGTGACAGGGATGCGTCTTTTTATTTATTTGATCTTTATGTTTGTGTGTTTAAGGTTTTATATTGCGTAACTGTGTTGTGATAAAAGCCGTTTTGTGGTATTCAATTCCTTGAAATCATTAGGTTTTGATCTCATCGTAGCCCAGATTTAATATTGAGAATATACTTCATTGGTAAACTTTATTACATGGCAAGCAAGCAAGATGAACTGTTCAAAAACATTCTTAATATTTAAATTCAGTTGATTGAAAATGCTGTATCTGTTGAACAAGAAAATCGTATGAAAATATTAGCTTGTGGTCATCAGAATAGGGTATTTGGCTGGTTTAGTTATATGACATTACTCAAAACTTATAAAATGGAAAATTTGCAATGTTAATTGTTTTTTTTTAATTTTCGAAAAATGAGGTAGTTGTGAGCGTATTAAAATCTGGGATAAACAGAGTTAGCACTAATTACGTGTGACGTCACACACAAGTTATGCCATAGTGAACTCGCGCCGATTCGCGTGAAAATAATAAAAGAATAATTTCAGAAACGTGTATTCAATATCATACATTTATACCGTATCATCTCAACCCACCCCAGTGCTATTTTTTTTGTTTGGATTTCCATGATAATTTAATTCTCCTCTTTTTCCTACTAGGCTGGTACTACGCAACCCTGGGCGGTCTCCTAGGAACGTACAACAACGAACAATACGATGACCTCCTGCTGCCCAACAACACGTACACCACATCCATCCCAACGTTGGGCCACAGTTGGAACATAGTGTCCAGCGCCAACCCCACCAACATCGAGAACAAAGATCTGAAGAACGATACGCAATGTGAGAAGTTCTTCCAGAATAAAGTGTCGCCGTTGCATCCGTGTTTCTCTGTGGTAAGCACAAACTTATCATCACCTCCTGTTTTGGTATTAAGCAATACAGAATGTGCATAATATTTAGTTGATAATCAAAAGACTTATTAGCCCTAGTTAACAATTAGAAAGAGTAGTCTGTCACGAACTCTGACGTCACTGCCCATGACGCCCATACAGCGGCCATAGAAAACAGGGTTGTCATTTCATTTATTTATTCAAACAATAAACATTGTGTAGAATATACGCTAGGTACATAATAATTACAATAAAATTGTCACATGCAAAACAACTTGTACAATTTGAAGCTAAAGTATAGTAAAACATCAAGTCAATCAATTAAAAGATATCTTTAAATAAATAAAGGTCAAAAAGTATGTCAGATAAAATGTCAAATGTACGCTATGTCAGTATGTCGCGAGAGGGACAGATATATTTGTTTAAAATAGTTATATTCCGTTTGTTTTTCAATCAATTTTGATTCTGTTTTCAGTATTAGTATTCCATTCTTGTTTATTTTTCGATACACTGCTTACATTCATAAATATTTTTTTCGTGCATATTCCGTATTTTGATATCAAGTATGGAAATGTAACATGATGACTGCAACTTGTTCAAAATAACATTTTTACATTTGAATCCCATTCCTTTTTTTCGCCAGTTCTTTTTCTAAATTATTTTACTAAGGACAACATCCTATTTTTCCACACATGTAATACAATAATCAAAACTCGTTGATCAACAAAGTATGATATTATGTTTACTTATTTAATACTTACCATCCAGAAATATGTTATTGGATATCTAAGTAAATAAGCGTGATCATCATCAAAATATTTTCTTCACAGAAAAATCCAAGAGTTCTTAAAATGATAAGTTGTTTGAAAATATGAATGTCTGTAGCTACTATTCACCTTCATAAGGAATAGTTGTACTGTGAATACATTATTTCCATTTCGTCCATAGATACCATCCCTACCGTTCCACGACGAATGCATGGCGGGCGGTGACGCGTGTGCTCTAGCGAGCGCCTACAAGGAGCTGTGTCTGCACCAACACGTGCCCACACACATGCCTGACCACTGCCATCAGTAAGTATTGCATCTCTTCTATTATACGAGGTGGAGATGACGATACGACAATAAATCAAAACAATGGCAATACTAATTCATACGAATATATTGTCTTTTATCTCAGATTTGATGTCACTAACTGCAAGAGACTGATTGGAATATTTCGTCAGAATAGTAGTCACTATCCTTGATTAATTCTAGTTTTTTTGACGTTTTATGTAATTGGAAAGTTTATTTTTGATAGGATTTATAATAGTTTTAAAATATTTGTATGAACCAGTATTGCCAGTGTTTTAATGTATTATCGTATCGATGTCTCCCAGACTTTTTCCAAGTTTAACGAAAAGAAGTTTCAATAACTCGAAAAAGATATATAAAGTCATGAAGCAGTCTCGCTGAACAAAGATGAGCTGAAAACAAAGATTGTTTTATTTTAAAAAAAAATATAAGTACTCTTTACTTATATTTTTAGAGCGTTAGTCCGTTTGATGTCTGCTTCGATATTTATGCAACTTTACGTGGTTCAGAAGAAGTAAATGGTTAAACAGACAGGCAGCACAGCACACATCTTAATTTTATGCTATTTAGAGAAGAGATGTCTTCAAAAAGGTTCGTTGCCACTAGTACCATTAACAATTCCATGATGGAACTACTGACGTCTTTTTTAATCAATAGTTCCATTTTTTTAATCTGAAAATAATGGAACTAGTGTATAATTTGTTATCACTAGTTCCACATTATTATTTTAGGCACTTGTGCAATTTTTTAAGGGTGTAAAAGCACTAGAGGTAAAAACACTTGTAATTTTTTTTAAGGGTGTTATAACACTACAGGCAAAGACACTTAATTTTAATAATAATTATATTCAATGAAATCAACAAATACTCGGATTCAGAATGTATTTAAAATAATCATCTAATCATATTTTCATTGAAATCTTCTGCTTTATGCTTTCATTTAAACTATCTCGTGTCCTTAATAAGTTGTATCATTCCATAATATTGCATCTTATCCAGAAAACTATTAACACTTGTTCCCCTCTCTCAGATGCACAACCCCCCAAGGCGACATAATAGAAGAAGGCTCGTTCCACATGCTGCAATACATCCCGAACTCCACCGACGTAGTGTTCATCGTAGAGGCGCAGCGCTGTAACCACAACCTGCGCAAGACCAAGAACATGGACCTCTTCGTCGAGGCCTTCGATATCAAGATGCAGGCCAACGGGCTCTCCGACAATAGGTGCGACTTATAACACTAACATAACATAAAATGAGCAAGAGCCACAAAAATTTAGCCAGAAGCTCCTCCAACATAACATAAAAGATGGCTGCTTTTACCTCCTCCAATACATCCCGAACTCGACCCACTAAATAAGTATTCCGTTGTCGACTGTCCACAAAACATAATTCAAAAGTAAATTGGAACATGAAAAGAAGTTACCAATCTTGTAATTCTTTGTGCAGGTACGCCATCGTAGGTTTCGGCGGTCGTGGCGTGTACCGGCGCCCGCGCTCGCTATACGTCAACAACAAGGTGTTCACCAACTCTATAGAGATATCGCAGCATCTCGACAACTTTATCATCGGTAAGCATTACAAATTTTCGGTACTTTCTATTTAAAAATATCGTGCACTAAGAACACTGCTTGGGAATATTGTAGATTAGTGGTACTTAATCTACATTTGACCCGGGACAACTTTGATTTATTTGTTGCTAGAAATGTAAAAGAATTTATACTGTGTTTTCACCTGCAAGCAACTCGCATTCAACCTCGGTAGCGCGCCATGTAATACAAATTGCATGCGAGCTGCTTGCAGATGGAAACGTAGCCCTGCCGGGGTTGCGGAATTGTTACAAAGAGTTACCGCGGGAATTCTAATAAACACGGAAAGTTTTTAGTCAGTAAGAGTGACACTCCTCCCCGCTCCGCTCAGAGCGGGAGTCATTTGATGAGTTCCCACTTTCCCAGCCATAAATAAAGGTGGAAACGTGGCCTTATTTTTCAACTCTCTTTCTTCTAGATAAGGCCGACCTAGTCCGCAGCAACCGCTCGGGCCGCACGGACATGTTCGCGGCGCTGAGCTTCGCCACACACCTGCCCTTCCGCGCCGCAGTGCCTCGCACCTTCATACTCATGCCCTGCTCCAAGTGCGACTCCGCTTTTATGAGGGTGAGTTAGCTTTCAAAGTGGAAAACATTCATCGACCGATCTGAAACTGTAGGTACACAAGCGGATTTAATGAACGTTTTCTTCCTGGCCAGAATTTTACTACCAACCAGGCCATAGACTTTCAATACCAGACCTTAGGCATTCTACCAGGCCATAGTCATTTTCTACCAGACCATACCCATTTTCTTCCAGGCCATAAAGTTTTACTACGAGGCCCTATCTAATTGCTTCCAGGCCATAAACTTTACCATTGGGCCATAACCATTTACTTCCATGCCATAAACTTTTACTACGAGGCCATACTCATTTTCTTCCAGGAAATACTCTTTTGCCACGAAGCCTTACCCATTTTCTTCCATACCATAAACTTTTACTACGAGGCCATACTCATTTTCTTCCAGGAAATACTCTTTTGCCACGAAGCCTTACCCATTTTCTTCCATACCATAAACTTTTACTACGAGGCCATACTCATTTTCTTCCAGGAAATACTCTTTTGCCACGAAGCCTTACCCATTTTCTTCCATACCATAAACTTTTACTACGAGGCCATACTCATTTTCTTCCAGGAAATACTCTTTTGCCACGAAGCCTTACCCATTTTCTTCCATACCATAAACTTTTACTACGAGGCCATACTCATTTTCTTCCAGGAAATACTCTTTTGCCACGAAGCCTTACCCATTTTCTTCCATACCATAAACTTTTACTACGAGGCCATACTCATTTTCTTCCAGGAAATACTCTTTTGCCACGAAGCCTTACCCATTTTCTTCCATACCATAAACTTTTACTACGAGGCCATACTCATTTTCTTCCAGGAAATACTCTTTTGCCACGAAGCCTTACCCATTTTCTTCCATACCATAAACTTTTACTACGAGGCCATACTCATTTTCTTCCAGGAAATACTCTTTTGCCACGAAGCCTTACCCATTTTCTTCCATACCATAAACTTTTACTACGAGGCCATACTCATTTTCTTCCAGGAAATACTCTTTTGCCACGAAGCCTTACCCATTTTCTTCCATACCATAAACTTTTACTACGAGGCCATACTCATTTTCTTCCAGGAAATACTCTTTTGCCACGAAGCCTTACCCATTTTCTTCCATACCATACACTTTTACTACGAGGCCATACTCATTTTCTTCCAGGAAATACTCTTTTGCCACGAAGCCTTACCCATTTTCTTCCATACCATAAACTTTTACTACGAGGCCATACTCATTTTCTTCCTTGCCAAAACTTTTACTACAAAGCCATACTCATTTTCTTCCAGATAATACTCTATTGCCACGAGGCCATACCCATTTTCTTCCATGCCATAAACTTTTACTACGAGACCATATTCATTTTCTTCCAGGCCATAAACCTTTACTACGAGGCCTTATTTATTTTCTTCCAGGCCATAAACTTTTACTACGAGGCCATACTCATTTTCTTCCAGGCCATAAACCTTTACTACGAGGTCTTATTTATTTTCTTCCAGGCCATAAACTTTTACTACGAGGCCATACTCATTTTCTTCCAGGCCATAAACCTTTACTACGAGGCCTTATTTATTTTCTTCCAGGCCATAAACTTTTACTACGAGGCCATACTCATTTTCTTCCAGGCCATAAACCTTTACTACGAGGTCTTATTTATTTTCTTCCAGGCCATAAACTTTTACTACGAGGCCATACTCATTTTCTTCCAGGCCATAAACCTTTACTACGAGGCCTTATTTATTTTCTTCCAGGCCATAAACTTTTACTACGAGGCCATACTCATTTTCTTCCAGGCCATAAACCTTTACTACGAGGTCTTATTTATTTTCTTCCAGGCCATAAACTTTTACTACGAGGCCATACTCATTTTCTTCCAGGCCATAAACCTTTACTACGAGGTCTTATTTATTTTCTTCCAGGCCATAAACTTTTACTACGAGGCCATACTCATTTTCTTCCAGGCCATAAACTTTTACTACAGACCAGTTTGGGCTCAGTTTGTGGTCCTGCATTTACTACACATCTACCCCTTGAGAAAGCAATCGAACTGTTTCTATAATCGAAGTAATATCATTTGTTTATCCAGCTGGACTACTCGACGATCTACCACAACTTGATGGAGAGTTCCGTGACGCTGCACATTCTAATGGACGATGACTTCATGCTGTCCAAGAAACGAGCTGCTAAGTACCTGTTCGGTAAGTACAATGAACACAAATATGATCTAGCCAAATAAAAAGGAACCCTATTGCAATAGTAAAGGAGTCATAGTCATAATGTAGTGCATGCTGTGCTTCTCTGTAAGTGATGAGGCGCTTAGACTTAAGTTTGCAATGTACAAATTTTAAAGCTTTGGTGTAATCATTGTTGAGAAGCCTTATAATAAATAAATAATGGGGTAAACCCTTTTTTCTTCATTAATTGTACTTTTAAAACCCATAAAACTAAGATAAATCATACCTCTGTTTAAATACGGTTTAAGTATATATCATTTATTTCTCAAATATTAACAGATAATCGCTTAACGAGAAACAAAGTTTTAATAATAGTAAACAAATAAGAAAGTCCAGGGCGCACGTCGCGCAAGTATATAGTTTTAAATTAGCGTAAACTTTAACAAATGAGAGGGTATATTGCAAAAAAGTAACTCGTACGCGCAAACGTTGTTCACAATGAGCGCACTGTCCTTATCAGAGCTGTTGTAAAGCACCGTGCACACTACACAAATCTAGATTTATAAATAAAAAGGAAGCAATTGATCCAAAATGCTGAATTGCGACTAGTCTTAAGCTAAGAAACGACATCTAGTCACCCTCAGTTTATGAAAGCCATTTGCTTTGTCTCTGACTCTTACTTCGACACGATTGGCGCAGTGGTTGAGCGATTGACTGCTGCGGCGCGTGTCGCGGGTTCGATTCCCGCACGGAACAAATATTTGTATGGCCTACAGATAGTTGTTCCGGGTCTGGCTGTTTGTGTATGTGAATTTGTATGTTTGTAAACGCACCCACGATACAGGAAAAATTCCTAGTGTGGGGTAACGTTTTTTAAAAAAAGAAAAAGAAAAAAAGGACTACAGATTAGGCAATTATGTGTTCGGTCCAGTTCTCTATATCTGTGATGAAAGCCTATTGAAATCTATAATCAAATCCCACGTATAGGTCGTTTTGTACTTAACTACGTCTATGAAGTTCCCTTTTGGCAGCTCACATGAGTTTGCTACTGCGCAGCGAGTCTCCAGCGGATGTTAATTGACTGCTGATATTTCGATCAACCAACTACAAAACTTAACATGACATTTGACAGTTTATTTGGTATTTTTGTGCTGAACATCGTTTCAAAAACAGGCAGTCATAATCTTTTGGCTGTTTTTCGCCAAGCTACCGAAAATGCCATACTCACGGTACCTATATTAAATTAAATAATTACTTTGTTCTTTGGCCAGGCGTGGACAACACACTAGCATACACTAACAAGGACTACGAAAGACTCGTGGGTGACGCAGCGCTCAGGAAGCAGGTGAAGCTGCCCAAAGAGAAGCTCGGACTGTGCACCTCACTCGCTATGGAGACTAACGGTATGGTGTTCATGGATAAGCACTAATTATATTTTCAAGCGCAACTTTACGAGTGTGATAGGCTGATGGGTTTCTGTGGAATTTTCATGTTGATATTGTATAGGGACATGAAAATTTAACGCCCGGTCCACAAAAAAAAAACATTTAATAACAACAATATAATCTGATGGAAAGCAATCATATAAAAAATGTAGTCTATAATGTGGGCTGACTATATAATATATATGCTTTATAATATTAGTTTAATATTTAGATTGACGTCCTAAAGCTAAGTGTCCCCCC
>NDFZ01005434.1:595593-607002 GCA_002192655.3 Mamestra configurata | reverse complement strand
CCCCCCACCAGGCACAATATTCGCGGGCGCCAAGCTGCAAGGCGACCGTCCCACCGCGCGGCGCTTCTCCACAGTAGTGGGAGCGCGAGCCGCCACCTCCACCGCGCGCTGCGCCGCCCCGCCGCGCTGCGAGTGCAGCGAGGGACGCCTCACGTGCCGCCCCTGCGCCGACACGCAGCGACTGGTGAGCACTTATCATTACTACTTCGCAGGAGAAGCTCACTGCTTCCCATGTCCCCGAGCTCCGGACCATGGATTGAATCAGGGCCGGATGCGAGCGGGCACCGCCGCCGATCGCCTCGACAAAGACACGTCGGTGCTCCGCCCAAGCGGGACAGACCTCCACTGTATGCTCCACCGTGTCCTCCGTGCGATCCACACAGTGCTGACACCCGGGCGTGTCCTCCCGCCGAATCCGAAACAGGCAAACTGGTGGTGTGACACCACCCTGGTTAAGCAGTTTAAGCCGTTGGTCCTGCGCCAGACCTCTCCCCGATCGTGACGGGTTGCCGTCCCATGGGAATAAGAGAGTGCTGGAAGCGGGAGTACACTTGTGTTTGCGCACACACTTGTGAACTATATGTCCCGCGCCGATGGCTAGTTTCGATTGATATTGGCCATGGCCGAAATCGGTCAGGAGCAAAAAAGGAAAGGATTTTTATTTATTTTAGGTCTAGTTGACTAAAATAGCTTCTCCACCATAGTGGGAGTGCGGGTGAGAGTGTAGTGTGAGTGACAGTTAGCTGCAGGCCTTATGTCGATACACAGCGACTGGTATGACCAACAGAGTGTAGCGTAAGTGACAGTTAGCTGCAGGCCTTATGTCGATACACAGCGACTGGTATGACCAACAGAGTGTAGCGTAAGTGACAGTTAGCTGCAGGCCTTATGTCGATACACAGCGACTGGTATGACCAACAGAGTGTAGCGTAAGTGACAGTTAGCTGCAGGCCTTATGTCGATACACAGCGACTGGTATGACCAACAGAGTGTAGCGTAAGTGACAGTTAGCTGCAGGCCTTATGTCGATACACAGCGACTGGTATGACCAACAGAGTGTAGCGTAAGTGACAGTTAGCTGCAGGCCTTATGTCGATACACAGCGACTGGTATGACCAACAGAGTGTAGCGTAAGTGACAGTTAGCTGCAGGCCTTATGTCGATACACAGCGACTGGTATGACCAACAGAGTGTAGCGTAAGTGACAGTTAGCTGCAGGCCTTATGTCGATACACAGCGACTGGTATGACCAACAGAGTGTAGCGTAAGTGACAGTTAGCTGCAGGCCTTATGTCGATACACAGCGACTGGTATGACCAACAGAGTGTAGCGTAAGTGACAGTTAGCTGCAGGCCTTATGTCGATACACAGCGACTGGTATGACCAACAGAGTGTAGCGTAAGTGACAGTTAGCTGCAGGCCTTATGTCGATACACAGCGACTGGTATGACCAACAGAGTGTAGCGTAAGTGACAGTTAGCTGCAGGCCTTATGTCGATACACAGCGACTGGTATGACCAACAGAGTGTAGCGTAAGTGACAGTTAGCTGCAGGCCTTATGTCGATACACAGCGACTGGTATGACCAACAGAGTGTAGCGTAAGTGACAGTTAGCTGCAGGCCTTATGTCGATACACAGCGACTGGTATGACCAACAGAGTGTAGCGTAAGTGACAGTTAGCTGCAGGCCTTATGTCGATACACAGCGACTGGTATGACCAACAGAGTGTAGCGTAAGTGACAGTTAGCTGCAGGCCTTATGTCGATACACAGCGACTGGTATGACCAACAGAGTGTAGCGTAAGTGACAGTTAGCTGCAGGCCTTATGTCGATACACAGCGACTGGTATGACCAACAGAGTGTAGCGTAAGTGACAGTTAGCTGCAGGCCTTATGTCGATACACAGCGACTGGTATGACCAACAGAGTGTAGCGTAAGTGACAGTTAGCTGCAGGCCTTATGTCGATACACAGCGACTGGTATGACCAACAGAGTGTAGCGTAAGTGACAGTTAGCTGCAGGCCTTATGTCGATACACAGCGACTGGTATGACCAACAGAGTGTAGCGTAAGTGACAGTTAGCTGCAGGCCTTATGTCGATACACAGCGACTGGTATGACCAACAGAGTGTAGCGTAAGTGACAGTTAGCTGCAGGCCTTATGCCGATACACAGCGACTGGTATGACCAACAGAGTGAAGCCTGAGTGACAGTTAGCTACAGGCCTTATGTCGATACACAGCGACTGGTATGACCAACAGAGTGTAGCGTAAGTGACAGTTAGCAGCAGGCCTTATGTCGATACACAGCGACTGGTATGACCAACAGAGTGTAGCGAGAGTGACAGTTAGCAGCAGGCCTTATGTCGATACACAGCGACTGGTATGACCAACTGCGTTGGTCATGGCCCTTTGTCATTACTAACCAACATGCATTCCTGAAAAGGGCTACTCGATTGGCCCCGCAATGCTACGTCTTATAGAAAGAAAGAAAGAGAAAGAAAGAAAGAAAGAATAATATTTATTTAGCACTTACATGAAACACGCACGGTACATAGAAATAAAATTTAAAAAAATAAAAAAATAAAATGTAGGGTATGCTAAGAACCAAATGTGTGTCTCACGGCTGCACTAAAAAGGTCCATTTCAGCGATATGTCAGACAGACTGATACTGTCTGACGCTGGTTTTCTATAGGAGATCTTGAGTCACCCATTTCCAACATACCTACATTGGCGCCAGAACTGCCAATGCCGACATTAAGTTCAATGGGAGTCCAACTAATATTGCTACTGTTCCCCAGCACACAATCAATCTACGTTTTCGTTTTTATTTTAACCTTTGGCTTTTTTTGGATGATAAGATTGTTAAAACAAAATAATTATCGACGTTTTTCAAAATATATTATTCTTTAAATTAGCTTAGAAACTCTTATCTGGAATACCTACCAAAGTTCGAGTTGTAGCTACCAATTCATCATTACATAACATTAGAATATCAAACAAATTTTATCTCAAAAATTGGAAAGATAAAAGTAACTAAGTCAAAATCTTTTTGTAAATAAGTACGTACACGTACACGTAGTAAGCAGATACTCCGACAGTGATAAAAAAAATCACTGAGGCATGCGTGACCTAAGACTAAAGGTTATCATTTAGTTAAGTAGATATTACGAATAAAACGTGAATGTACTATTTACCCATTGTTCTAATAGTCTTATCAAAACCTGATATTAACGGTTTTCAACGATACTATGTACACCCATGTATGCTTGTTTGTTCCTGTATAGATATGGAAGAACGATTTATCATAAAATCAGGCATGGAAACGTAGATACATTGCATTGGTGCATTTATTATGCGCACAGTCTAACTATGGAACTCTCAGCCAGCGTATGTGTTCCCTTCCACATATAACCCATCTACCTTCAAAGCAAAAGTGAACAGGCATCTTCTGGGGACGCTCGCTCCATCATGGACCTCATCCATCGCTTTCCATCAGGCGTGGTCGAGGTCAAGAGCAAGCCCAGTCCTCAATAAAAAAAACGATTTAAAAAATGTTACATTTCACGAATGCTCATCAATCATCCCAATGTGTACGTTATGTCTATTTCATAAGAGTCACAATATGTAACTCATACAAAAAAAAAATATCCCTTTTCCTTTACCTAGCCAAGTAGGTAAGCCAGGGCCAAAACATAAAGCTTTTTCACAATTTCTCAACACTGTAATTTTGTTCACAGTTGGAGCTATCATTCTTCAACTCCGATGACATTGATGAACTGATTGACATGGCGATGGAACCCCCAACGTTACCCTCGTTCAGATGATAATAATTCTTCATAGAATAATAGATTTAGATATAACACCTGCTTTAATATAAAAGCTAGATTTTTGACCAAAAATATGGTAACATAAAGTGAGATAGATATTTTGTAGTAAAATGGTCTTCCAAAAAGTTCAAGAAATTATTAAAAGGAATTATTTAGAAATGTATTTTTGGCATAATTAGTGATGTTTTAGACCTATCAAAATTATTATCTATTTTATGAGATAAATAAAAAGTGATAGACGTATGTTTACATTCGTTAAAATGTAAGAAAAAAGTTCAAATCATAGTTTAATAGTTCAATATATTTTAAGGACAAAATAATAATGTTTTAAGATAAACAACTTATTTGAAACTTTATTTACTTAATGGTAGTGTTTATTTTAGAATGCAGTGACGTTTTAGACATGTGGTATATTTTCTGTGTACATATTTAATTGTATTTTAAGTTTGATATTCAATCGAATATGACGCAATAAATATTTTTTATAAGTGATTCATTTTGTTTAAAAATTTACATAGCCATTTCAGGCAGCTTCGCTCCACGGCGTATCCCATTAGAAATAAGACTATCCACCAGAGATAAAATGTGTGTCTATCAAAAAAATAATTTTCATAAATTGGATAGGTACACCAACAATTATCTACAAAAATGTTAACCATTTTATATTACTTTAGTTTTTCTGTTTTAACTATTAATAGGAAATAATAGGGATTTTAATAAAAGTCAAATGAATAAAAATGGTGTTAAATAACAGAAAGTCGTTTTCAAAAGGGACTTTATTATTAACTACATAAGTCTTAAAATCTTGGAACAAAATAACAGTATCACAATTACTACTACACTATTACCTAACAGAGTTATAATATTAGGTTGGTTTGATCTTAAAGTACATGTAAGGAGTTAAGGAATCAAAAAGGATTACTTATTTAGACATTTAAAATGTTAAAACTGGAACTACACAATCTGCCATTGGCACAATGAGCCAAGATATTGCCCACAATGTCGCTTTCTGTCTAGTGGGTCAGCTATAGATTATACATGATATGATTATTTTTAATAGACAAGTATAATAAATAACTGGCAAACTACAATACTACAAAAAAAATATAAAACAAAATTGGTGATCCGTTTAGGAAGTATGCCACAGACAAACAGTACACTGATACACACGTCAAACTTATAACACTCCTCTTTTTTAATCCGAGATAAAAATGGCACCGACTGCGCAAGTTCTCCCCCTCTGACTTATATGGAAACACACCGCCGCGCTCATTGCGTTCTCTCTAATAACACAGTATTACTGTTTTGCGCATGTTCAAGATGTTATACAATTATTACACATCTAATTGGGAGTTTAATACATCCCATACAAATAGTATACAACATTTAAAAAGCCGTAACACGATAACACCCAGTTTAGATAAGCCCTAAGACTTACTAAACAGCAGTTGCGGACAGTCACAGCCGTCACAACTGGCCATGGGTCTTTTAATAAGCACCTCTATGTCATAGGAGTCACCGACAGCCCACTTTGCAGAGCCTGCATGGAGGAGGACGAAACAGCAGCACACCTGCTACTAAGCTGCCCGGTAGTCGCTGATTACAGGGCTAAGTACTTCGGTAACCCAGGTACCCTTTGTGAGATAGTTAGTAACACCAAGGCGTTGCTGGCCTTCCTTGGGGAGCTGGGGTGGATCGAATGACACATTTGTCCCACCTGCACGCAAAATACGCGCTTAGTCGTGGAGTTGCGGAAACCAGCCCGAGTTACATACATACATACATAACACCCAGTTTTTCAAACAAATTATATCGTCGGAAACTACAAGGAAGAAATAAAAAGTATTTATTGTTACAGAACTGCATGCTTACAACTTATAAACTTAACTAAAATTCCTTAAAGGTAATTTTAGTAGTAAACGCAAGTGATGCGATTTGCTGCTGATCACAGAAATTAAAGGGTGATTGACACATTACCAGTGCAATAATCATATGTTTTCAAGAATCTGAGTGTTATGAGTTTTTAATTTACCAGAAATTGCTGCCATAATAATGTTACTCCATGATATATCAAATTTGAAGTAGACAATATAATAAATAAGTGTACATAAATAAATAAATATAATAGTTTCATCATAATTACAATTCTTTCGACAAAAAACCTTTGGCACATCACTTATACAACTTATAAGCTAACACAACACCAGAGATAATTGCAACCACTGTGGAGAATTTATACAGCAAGTTATAAAGGACCTTATTTTGTCCTCCAACAGAGTTCACAATCAGATTGTTCATTGTAAAGACGTTGTTACTTTCCTCAATGAAGGCTAGTTTTTCTTCCTCCGACATTTCCTCTGCAATCTCATTCATGGCTTTTTTGTAGTCTTTCTTTAGTTGTGCGATGTCTGTCCCAGTGAAGTCTGTCACTTTGTCTGTATAGGTTTTCTCTTTGGCGTTTTCTGAAAGGATATCAAAAATTTTTCATTATGACAACTTTTTAAACGCCATTGGCAAGTATACATGACAAGCAAACGTGTGCCCTGTATGACGAATGTCACAAATACGTGACAAAAAGTACGGCTTTGCTTGTTGATCTATTCAATTGTTATCTTTTGTGTTAGATTTTCATATTAATTTTGGTGGTTGATGAAAAAAAAAATATCATATTTACCATCACCAAACACCCTCCGTTTCTTAGCCAGGATCTGTCCACCACTCAGCAGTCCCAAGTACAGATGGTAGGCATATGCCATCAGCAGTCTAGGGTTAGACCTCTCCAGCTCTTGCAGGTGCTCGATGTAGTTCTCCAGAGCCATGGCCTTGGGTATTGACTGCCAGTCCTCACCCAGGTAGTGTGCTAGGTCCTCTTCAAAGGCCTTCTTTCTATAATTAAGACGAATACCTTTGAATAAATGCAAATTAAATACCTATTGCTAAATTCTAAGGGACATTCATTAGATACCCTGTTTAAATCATTGATTGCCCTTGGTAATTCATTCATTGATTCATCATCACCATCAACTCAGCCGAAAAACATCCACTGCTGGACATAGGCTTCCCCAAGTGTCGCCTCAACAACCCGTCCTGTGTGTCTCGCATCCACTGGCTACCCGGTACCCTCACCAGGTCATCAGTACACCTTGTGGAAGGCCTTCCAACACTACTACGCCTTCCGGTATGCGGTTGCCACTCTAGGACTTTTCACCCATTAATGAATGAAAATAAATAATACTTAGTGCAAATGTTGCACCACTGTAAAAAAGTAACCAGTGTCTGAAGTTAATAGTAGGTATTTACAAGTACCAACCTGTACAGAGCCTTATTGAAGAACAGTTTATCAAAGTCTGCCATCTTTAGCCTCTCCTTAGCATCTTCCAAGTAGCCGAAGATGTGGTAGAATATGAACAGACCACCTCCCCAAACCTCTTCATCTCGTAATGCTGAATAACAATTATTTATGTAATAAAAACAGAATGGTTAGTAATATTGTAAAAGAATTGTGTTAGTGTTGATTGACAAGATAGTAAGAAATATCTAACTGCATTAAATATCATTATATCCCTGAAACTGCTAAGATAAAGGAGTTTTTGGATTACCTAATCAGATTGTGAGATATTTATATACAAAAAAGAAATGGATTGCATAATTTTGTTCAGGAATTGCACATTCTCCACCTGAAATATTTCCGGTTGAGTCCTCTTAGACAAGTGGCCCTTTGTAAAGCTGCTGGCAACCATGCGTATAATATTGATTTAATATAATTTTTTTGCCGGCAAAACCGTATGCAGAACAATGACTTTACAAAAACAATACGACAAAGAACAAAGACTAATCTACCTACCTTTCGAAAAAGTACCTATTTCATTTGGAAGTACTTTTTTTACTTTTACATTGACAATTTATTGATCAATCGTAAATAAATAACTGTAAAACTTACAAAGAGCGAACTTCGCGTTGACTAGGGCATCACTGATGTTGTGTATTTTCCTCGTAGCCTTCCGCATGCGAGTTGTAAATAAATCAGCATTTTCCGTCATTTTTCACTCTATTCAGTATATTATCGCTCGAGAGTAACCACGATCACGAATAAGTAACCCTTGGGCACCAACGTGATGAACTGCAAAAAAATACAAGATAACTTTTTGACTTTTGAAAAATGTTAACCTATCAGCTGTTTTGATGGCTGGCAATCATTTGACAGCTGTTGACTTGAGTTGACTTGACAGTGAATTGCGTTTTATTGAAACAAACTTAAAAAAAAACTTTAACATGAAATATTAATTATTTTCTAAGATTGATAAAATTCATTGTAAATGAGGCAGCCAACAAAAATATATTCTATTTTTTTCCAAAACCCTGCAGAATTGTTTAAAAGCTGCTCCATCGTCTCGAAAACTGACAATTTATTAAAAACATAAAACGTTTTTATACTGTGGTCATGTTCTTATGAGGAAGTGCTTGTTTATCACTCTATCATCAATTAAATTAATTAAACATTAAAGTGCCGGCTACGTGTGTGATTCTACACACTTTGCATTAACTGTAGCAGTGCCGATTGAAACCCTGTTGTGTTATATTCTCAATCATGGGCGACTCTGCAAAGATAAAGGTAAATACATGACCACATTCTTGTATTATTAAAAACTTATTTACCAAGGTAAACACATATCTCCTTAATGCAATAAATGTTTAATAATTATTAAGGCACTCTGTGAATTATTGAATAATTTAAGTCGAAAATTTAATTTAAAAGTATGTTAACGAGTTGGTTTATAAATTGATAAACTAATCAGTTTGACTTTGACATTTCCCGAATTGTTATCTAACCTCACTTTATTTTCCGTATCTAAATTACGAAACCGCGATGGCTTATGACTTAAAACAAGAAGAAGACGTGAAAGAATACATAGAAAATCTCGGTATCGAGTACCGTTTCGGTTGCTACAAGGAGCAAAAGCCGGAAGTATGTCATCTTTTGGGTGATTACTTAGAGGCGATCAAGAAGGATTTCGAGAAGGCAGCAAGGGTTTTCAAAAGCAACTGTTTGGATTACAAATTCGGGAAATCATGTTTGAAGATCGGGAACTACACGCTAATAGGTCGTGGGCGGGAGAAGGGCGATGCTTCGGAGGCGCTACCTTATTTTGAGAAAGGGTGTGAATACGGCGAGCCTGGGGCGTGCTTGCATGCGGGTATGTTGCTGACCGCTACCGGCCCTAACGTGAATGTGAATCGAGATGTGCCTAAAGGTAAGATATTCATGGCAATTTTAATCAGTTTCTTAGTAAAAGCAAGTTTTGTAAATTTTGTAATGATAGTAAACAAATGGTAGAATTGGCTGAATTTCATGAATAATGTCAATGTTTTGTTTCCACTGTTAGGCCAAGGACTCCATATACTTCTTGTAACCTTTTGCCATTTATTGTTGTCCAATCTGCTCAATGATATAATACATTAATGAATAATAATGAACTCTAAATCTTATAATTCCAGGCTACAACTACCTCAAGAAAAGCTGTGACCAGAATGACCCGATGGCATGCCACTACCTCTCTGGAATGTACTTGACGGGTGTACCAAAGAACGTAGCAGATTACAATCCCCACAGACCTGACAAAAATGCAAACATTGAATACCTCATCAAATCTGATAAAACTCAAGCTTTTAAGTTTGCAAAGAAAGCATGTGAGCTCGGTAACATGTATGCTTGTGCCAATGTCAGTATGATGTACAAAAGAGGTGACGGTGTAGAAAAGAGTACTGATGAATCAAAGAAATTCTTCGAGCTAGCTCAAGCATTACAGAAAGCTCATGAGACTACAAAAGAGGTGAAGTTCCAACAAGGTTTGGACGGCAAATAGTATTAAAATTAAATCAGAAATTGCATTTATGCTAAAGTTGTGTACTGTATAGTTTTTACCTCTGTAGATAAATTCAATGTACAAATCAAATAAATTATTGTTACATGCAAAGTATTTTTGTTTATACTTTTAACTTTCTTGCTATTAGTATGTTGTGGTATACAATCAAATTATGTAGTATGTCTACAATCAAACCACACTACTTATACTGTTCATAAGTTGCTAAGTATATGTTTAGATCCATTCAGCCGTTAAAAATATCTTTCCTAAAGAATACAATGGGCCCAGGTCTGAAACTTACAAACCTCCAAAGGTATTCTACACTCAATAATGATATGGCGTACATTATTCTATGATATGTATGGTAAGACAATATTTAAACCTCTTAGTTTTATATTTTTGGGTTGCTGACCCTCTTTGAGGAGCCGAGTTGGATGAAATTACCGGTTTTCCCACCCTTAAAGCGATCATCGCGCGAATACTCGATATTCGCGTCGTGCCAAACGAGGCCTTACGGAAAATATCGAGATTTGCAGAGACCACCAGTATGATGTACAACACCTTAGTAAATAACTTCAAAAGTGATTATTTTGCACCACTGCAAATGCATTTCTCCATGAAATTTTCTATATGAAAAAATTAATAAGACTTCAAATATACTTTATGAATAGAGTACGATCAGACTGAGGACCTACTGACTATCTTAAAGTAATGACTAGTGAAATAATATTGCAATAAAATTCTAGTCTAATCTCTCTAATCTAGAGTAGAGTAGAGTAGAGTAGGGACTCCATTTTCCGCACTTAGACTCTTATTCGGTCCGTTGTACGTAGGTGTCCTGGCTACGTTAGCCAGCCTAGCTCCGCCCAGAAGCGCAGAAGTTTCCTGGGAGCTTCACAGGCTTCGCGGAGCGACCTCACCGTTCCGAGGATTTGTTCACGTTGGGTAGCCACGGCCTCGCATTCCAGGATGACATGGGCGGCTGTTTCTTCGGCATCAAAGCAGCCTCTGCAGAGCGGGCTGTCTGTGGCGCCTATGTTAAAAAGATGTTTGTTGAGGGGGCAATGGCCCGTAATTGTCCCTATTATTGTTCTGAGGTTAATTCTACTTAGGCTGAGTAGTTGTTTTGTTAGTCGTGGGTGTACACTCGGCATAGCCATTTTTGACTGCCTGCAGTCTGTAGCCCTTGACCATTTGTTGTTATGCAGTTCGGTGGATCTCTGGCAAATCCATGTACGAAACTGTGAGAAAGGTAGGGGAAGGAGTGGGTACGGGCCTAGCACTGCCATCTCGGAACCTCTCTTTGCAAGTTCGTCTGCGGCGTCATTGCCTAGGGATCCACTGTGCCCCTTGATCCACTGGAGGGTGATTCTGTTGGACAGCGATATACTCTCCAGGGCGAGGTGACACTCAGAGATTAATTTGCTGTTAGTTTGTTTGTTTTCTAGGGCTTTGAGCACGGCAAGGCTGTCAGACACGAGTCTGATTGCGTAGTTGTGTATCCCTAGGTGATTTACGGCTGTTGCGGCTTGTGTTAGGGCGACACACTCGCATTGGAATATCGAGCTGTGTTCGCCAAGTGGTAGGTGGAAGTTAATGTTGAGGTCAAGGGAATGTACGCCAGCCCCTGAACCCTTTGGAGTTTTTGAGCCATCTGTGTAGATGCGTACTTCATCAACTCCTGACTGATCCCTTTCTTCCTCTGTTGTTTGTAT
>NDFZ01005434.1:570326-593587 GCA_002192655.3 Mamestra configurata | reverse complement strand
TTTTATAAGAATCTACTAGCTAAAGTCTTAGATTTCACTCTCACACACCCTCTTACACACATACATTCATCCCTTTCATCTCACACACACAGAGGACAGTAACCCTATTATATAAAATTAAATGTTTTAAAGCATGTTTATCTTCAAAATTTTAGTTTAATACATTTATAATGTTTACCTTTGTTCGTGAGCTCATACTTGCATACTATGTTTGAGGGCTTGAGGCGCTGCATACTGAAATATAGGCTATAAACCTAGTTCGGTAGCAGATGCTAAAAATAGACACAATTACTGAATTATACTTTTAAGATTAACTATAAGTAGCTTGTTGACAAATTGTGTAAGCATATGTATATTTTTCTGGTCTAATAAAGATTATTATTATGATTATTATTATTATTATTTCCATGATTTCTTGTAAAATCCTTCCATACAATCTAAACTCCGCACAGATCGGCATCATCGGTGGGTCAGGGTTTGACGACCCCACTCTATTCGAGAACCAAGTTGAGAAGGAAGTCACCACGCCTTTCGGGAAGCCGTCAGATGTGCTGATTGAAGGGCAGATCAAAGGAGTTCCTTGTGTCTTGCTGGCGAGACATGGACGGAAGCATCAGTTTCAGCCAAGGTAAGCAACAAAAGATTACCTATTAGGTACTTAATCAATGATCACTGCTAAACATTAGGGTGATCATAGTAAGTCGGTGTTTCTTCGTAGAGTAGTCAGCTGGGACACACCGGCCTCATCTAGTTTTAAATTGTCAATAAAATTAAGATTGACGTAAAAAGTGTTATTTTTAACTGTTTACAAAATAGAAGTCGCTAGGAAATATTGTCTTGATGAGATACATACCGCATCCATTAATAACTGTACCAATATTTTAATCCAGCTTTGGACAGCGGCATCGACCGCGTGAAAATCAATCGTTTTTCTACGGGAGCGGACTACCGGGATAAAAATATCTGACGTCCCAATTTAGGGCAAATTTTATTTAGCCTGTGATTAAAAACATTCAAAAAAACCGACTTTCACGTGTGTCGTGCTCCGACTTTAGCAACAAAAGTGATATCTATTTGTTCCTAAAGTCGGAGCACGACTGACACTGCAAAAATGCACAGTGCCTGTCTTGAAATAAAATTGCAATTAAAAAACCTGACTACAGAGTCAAATTAACACTGGCCCTAATTCCATGCTTTTGCGTTAGTTTGTCATTTAAGAACATCATAACCAACCTCATTTAGCTTTCAAGAAAAGGCCAGCTACATTTACAATGTTTTATTTAAATAAGCAGTTTGGTTTATGTGATTATGTCTTGCATGCAAGCTCATGCTATAGATAAGCAGTGTAACTATTCTCAATTGGAATGCAAACCAACTGAGTTTTACTATTTCTGATAAAATTAAATGAGCAAGCACCTCAAAACAATCATTGTACCTACCTATGATTTTCTAATATCTCTGTTCTAGCGACGTGAACTACCGTGCCAATATTTGGGCGCTGAAGCAGGTCGGCTGCACTCACATCCTGGCGACCACAGCCACTGGGTCGCTGGTGGAGGAGTACAAACCTGGCGACCTTGTCATATTGAACGATTTTATTGACAGGTGAGCTACTTTTGATTCAATTCTACCGTGCAAACGTCTGGGCGCTGAAGCAGGTCGGCTGCACTCACATCCTGGCGACCACAGCCACTGGGTCGCTGGTGGAGGAGTACAAACCTGGCGACCTTGTCATATTGAACGATTTTATTGACAGGTGAGCTACTTTTGATTCAATTCTACCGTGCAAACGTCTGGGCGCTGAAGCAGGTCGGCTGCACTCACATCCTGGCGACCACAGCCACTGGGTCGCTGGTGGAGGAGTACAAACCTGGCGACCTTGTCATATTGAACGATTTTATTGACAGGTGAGCTACTTTTGATTCAATTCTACCGTGCAAACGTCTGGGCGCTGAAGCAGGTCGGCTGCACTCATATCCTAGCGACCACAGGCACTGGGTCACTGATGGAGGATTACAAACCTGGCGAACTTGTCATATTGAACGGTTTTATTGACAGGTGCGCTACTTTTGATTTAATTCTACCGTGCAAACGTCTGGGCGCTGAAGCAGGTCGGCTGCACTCATATCCTAGCGACCACAGGCACTGGGTCACTGATGGAGGATTACAAACCTGGCGAACTTGTCATATTGAACGGTTTTATTGACAGGTGCGCTACTTTTGATTTAATTCTACCGTGCAAACGTCTGGGCGCTGAAGCAGGTCGGCTGCACTCATATCCTAGCGACCACAGGCACTGGGTCACTGATGGAGGAGTACAAACCTGACGACCTTGTCATATTGAACGGTTTTATTGACAGGTGCGCTACTTTTGATTTAATTCTACCGTGCAAACGTCTGGGCGCTGAAGCAGGTCGGCTGCACTCATATCCTAGCGACCACAGGCACTGGGTCACTGATGGAGGAGTACAAACCTGGCGACCTTGTCATATTGAACGGTTTTATTGACAGGTGCGCTACTTTTGATTTAATTCTACCGTGCAAACGTCTGGGTGCTGAAGCAGGTCGGATGCACTCATATCTTGGCGACCACAGCAACTGGCTCGCTGGTGGAGGAATACAAACGACCTTGTCATTTTGAACGATTTTATTAGCAAGTGGCCTATTTGAGACTCTTTTAATTCTTCTATGTAGGTACAGATTCTTAATACAATTTGATGAAGTTACCCACTTATTACCACAGCAGTCGTGGTGCATGGCAGGTAAGGCTCAGCGCAAATTAAAGAGATTTTTTTTTTTACAGCATTGAATAATAAACCTTATTTTCAGTGACTTAAAGTGCACGAGCACCCAAGCTAAGATGCCTTCGAAACGGTTTTTTGAAATTTGCATCGATGTTCTTCTAATTGGCAGTATATGGAGCTCACAATTGGAATTATTATCCAATCATCAGAAAATATAGCCTTTTTTATGGATGGGAAATCATCATATGACTTCTCCAGCTCTCTAATGTCAGACTCTTACTGACTAAAATTCATCCGTGTTCCTTCAAATGCCCTTTGCGTTCCAGGGCCGCGGTAACTCTTTGGAACAAATCCGCAAGCCTAGAGAAAAAGAAAAGTAGTCTACAATAATGTAAAACATACTGGCAATAAATATCTTTTAGAGCTGTTCCTATGTACAAACTACTAACAGCCTTATTATGAATCCCCCAGTAAACAATATTGCCATCCACAGAACCTGGGGTCGCAAGTGCACATTCTATGACCGCACGGAAGGCGGTCCGAAGGGCGTGTGCCACCTACCGATGAGGCCGGCCTTCTGCGAGAGAGCCAGGAACGCTATGATCACCGCCGCCAGAGCCAGGGGGTATAGTTACCATGAAACCGGCACGGCGGTTGTTATACAGGGACCTAGGTAAGTGATACTGAGAATGAGCAGCAATTATTATTATTAATTCATTTATTCCAGACATACATTATATAAAAATTACAATCTAATAAAACACATTATATTAAAATAATCAACAATAAATAAAATTACACATGGTACATTAGAATTACATAACTAATGTCACATTTTATTTTTAATTTTGCTTCACACTAGGAATTTCTACTGTATCGTGGTGCGTTTACAAACATACAAATTCACATAAACAAACAGCCAGACTCGGAACAACTATCTGTGGGCCATACAAATATTTGGTCCGTGCGGGAATCGAACCCGCGACACGCAGCACACAGCAGCCAATCACTCAACCACTGCGCCAATCGTGTCGTCAAATTAAATATATAAATTAAAATATGACACATTAAAACAATTAATACGAAATCGCAACTGTTTTCCCCGTTTTGATTGTCACTCAAATCAAAATCTGCACCCACCTCATGTGCCACGCAAACTTTACTTTCAATTACTTGCAGGAAAGTAATCAAACGAGCGATTATAGACCCATCGACGCTCAATGCCAATTCGGATGCAGTGCTCCTGATAAACCACCCTTCATATGCACTTCTGTGGACATAAAAAACGCCACCGATCTGCGATTGGCGTGGCGACCGTTTATCGTAGGCTCAAAAAGAAAAGTAGCTGTCACGTACAATATCGACATAGCTCATGCTGTTGCACAAATCTTAGCTAATCATAAAACCTTAAAGTATTATAACCATCATGATTTCCGGCCAGTGTTGGCCGTTCTTAAAGTCCATTTACTATTTTTTGATATTAAACTTATGCAGATTTTCGAGCAGAGCTGAAAGCTTGATGCACCGTCAGTGGGGCGGTCACCTTGTCAACATGACGACAGTGCCAGAGGTAAATCTACGTCTATGTACATGACAGCGAGTCTTTCTGAAATTTTAGAATTAACGACTAAGAAACAAAGGTTTTTTCACGAAGCGTGGGGCGTAATTTAGTGCTGCCATCACTTCATCATAGCCAGCCGAAAGACGTCCACTGCTCGACATGGCCTCCCCTGTTTGCCATAATCGCTTGGCAGGCGATCGCAGTGTAGCTGTTGCAATGCATAGAACCACAGAGAATGGTGCTGCCCATTCTCTGGTGACTCCCTGCCACCACTTAAACCGCTATTCTTCTTCTATGATTTATCCTTAACAGCCCTAATCTCGTCACGTCAATACGTATACGTCCGTATGTAGATTCTCCCACTAATACATTTCTTAAGTTCTTGTTACAACTGTTCCTGTCCTTACAGGTAGTGCTGGCGAAGGAAGCTGGCTTAAGTTACGCAGCCGTCGCTCTGGTCACTGACTACGACTGTTGGAGGAAGAACGAAACATCTGTGAGTATCTTCTACCTCTTTCATGTATATGTTACGTTAAGTGCGATTACTTGAAAATGATTAATAATTAACGAACATTAATAATAATTACCGAAAGTCGAGGAAGAAATTAATCACTTTTATCGGTGATTATTAAAAATGTAACCTTAGTACCGATAAATGTGAAACCATTTTCCAAAATAACATACGCTAAGCGTCTTTCTGAAATGGAAGATCTACTTAATACGAAAACCAGACATCATAAACCTAATTTATGGAGGGAGGGAAGATGCCCCCCCCCCCTCTCCGAGCTCCGATACCCTTGTAGCAGCATCAATGCCGCCACATGAAAAACTAAAAAGCGAAATTTGTGAGGCAACAAAAAAAAAACCGCAACATAATTTACGACGAACTAACAACGGAATCCTACATCGTGCAAGCAAAGTTCTCCGTACGATTTGAACATATACAACAGTCCGCATATCAACCATCGGGTAGTTGCCCACCAGACACAACAACCGGCTGGTCGGAGAATCCTCCCATTTTCGGTGGAGGCGGGACTTTACTCTCTGTACCGCAAACCTCTATACCCTTGCTTTAATTAGAAGCTAGGTCCAGTTCAATTTATAATCGGAATTCACTGGAAACAGCCGAATATGACGGGTCGTATGGTAACATTAAGCCTGTTGTTCCATGCGAAAAAGGGATGGAGCTATTTGTTGTGTTTAGTTCCATCTCTTTTTCGCACTGACATGAATGACAAAATTACAGCCGCGTCCAATCTATTCAATCATGAATTTAATAGTTATGGCACATCCACTTTTTTTTTAAACAACTATAAGTAACTGTTATTCAATATTTTTTGCAGGTCTCTGTAGCTGAAGTCTTAGGCATGTTCGCCAAGAATGTGAAGAAAGCAGCTGACGTTATCATTGATGCTGTACAAGTGCTGGCCGCTGAGGCAGAACGAGAATATCTGAATGGGCACAAAGTAAGTCATATTTTTGAGGGCAAAGAAATATCAACCTTGCAAAATTTGAAATAAAGTTGAACTTAAATAAACTTTTGGAGATCCAAGCCGAAGGAGGTACGTTATTATAGTTTTCGAATTTATTATAAGAGGGCAACGTTTGTTTTTGTCTAACCGGTCTCCAATTATTTTTATCGTGTGTCTGTTTCCTGATTTTTATAAACCGCTACGGGACAGCTGTTAAAATTTGGATGTGAGCGGGAAGACGAGACTTTCGTGTCGTAGTTCTTATTTCTTCCATGACATGCCTACATTTTGCCCTACAGGTTGAAGAATCAAAGACGAACAACATATTAAGATATGAATATCTTTTGGTTACAGGAGCTGGTGTCTTCCTCTATCATGCTGAAAGAATGAGTTCACACTACCAATAGAGAATAAGAATAACCAATATTATGTTATATAAAACAACATACAAGTACGCATTTATATACAAAGTTTTGTATTACTCTGTTAATTAAAAATGAATCAATATTTTACCCAACATTTGGTATTATTTGTTTTGTTTCAATATCCAGAATCCATCTTGAATAAAGCACCCTTTTTATTTTGGAAAATCTTAATGATAATTTAGGGACAGATAGTGTTAATGGCGGCTCATTATCGCGTAAACGGGTCTGTTCCTAGACACCGAGTGATCAAGATAGCAGCAGTGGTTCTTCAACAAGGAGCGGACCCTAGCCCTAAATAAATCCTCGACATAGGTTTAACCCAGCACCCTATATTTTCCTTGATTCACCCACCCCAAACTTCACTTCCTCCTTCCCGACTCGCACTCCCATCGGTCCAGAGGAGGGGTAAACTCGTTTCCCAAAAACTTCCCATCGTATTCTGGAAGGTGGCAACCAACTACGTATTGACGGCGCGCCTTCAGCGCGACAGGCTGCTTTTACAGCGCCACCTAAACATACCATCACAGACTCGGCTGCGATACACACGGCCCTAGCACAGATACCGGCTGCGACACACGCGCCAACAAAAACTGATTCCACAACCAACACAAAACGCCTGGCATCAGAGCAACGTCCGGATTAATTTTAACAATAAGCCTGACTATTGCCAGAATGACACGGGGAAGCCTGCCGGTTCAGGGGGTTCTATCTCGACCCCGGCGGGCAAAGTAAACATGCATAAGCGGCGAAAAATATTAGCAAAATTAAAGGAAACATTGCCACCGGATGCGCACAGCCTGTGAAGGCAATAGCCAGAGTGGCGCGCAGACGGTTGCCGCAGAGCAAGTACGCGACCAGCCGAGTCCAGGAAGGGGAAATCCAGCGCCAAAAATCCTCGGAAGCGTTGGAATCAGAACATCGAAAGACAAAGGCCGAATAACATGGACTATCAGACCTTCAAACCATATAAATCCGCAGGCCTAGATGGCTCTTCCCAGCCCTATTACAATTGGGAGAGAGAATCCTAACACTTAAACAACACATCGACATGTGTATCCTGCCGAAACTATGGCGCTGAGACGTGGTCTTTGACTGAGGCTCAGAAGTCCAAACATAAGGTTTGCCAAAGAGCGATGGAGCGTAGCATTCTGCAGATTAGACGGACAGACCGAATGCGTAAGACATTCGCTCCACGACAGGCATCACCGATGTTGGAGACAAATCGGCGAGGCTAAAGTGGAATTGGGCGGACCACATTTACAGGATGAACGAGGACAGATGGGCCAAGATCGTCACGCGGTGGGTGCCTGAAGATGGACGTCGCAACCGAGCCAGGCCTAAAAACGCCTCTATCAAGATTTGGACTCATTCCTGACAGATTGGGCGAAGAAGGCAACCCAGCAGTGGGACAATATAGGCAATATAAAGAAAATCTTTTAGGTGTTCGTTGACGCTGACGTTTAAAAGTGCCGCTTAACGAGCTAATTGAAATAAACGTTTTGACTTCGAAATCAAAACCTTATTTCCCGCTGACCTAGAATCATGAAATTTGACAAGAAAGAGGACTTATGCTAGCACTTCACTAAGCGTATTTGCGAAAATATTCGCTTTAAACAATTAATTTTATTTCCATGACATTAGGATAGGTACATTTTCTTTTATCCAAGTAACGCAAATATTTTGACAAATACGCCAAGTGAAGTGCCACCTATAGAGCACAAATAAAAGGAAAAGTCTGAAAACTTATATTTGCAGTTGAAAAATTGACCATGACGTACAATTTTGAATAGATTTTTTTTTTTAACTGAATAGTTAAGTTTGTCCTTCAATGCTACTTACTTATCTTTGCCACTGGAATAATGACAGTAGAAATTCGAGACTCAATTCCTGTAATACATGGGACCATCTACATACCTACGAATTTATACGGAACCGTCGGTGCGCGAGTCAGACTCGCACTTGCCAGTTTTATTAAAAAGTACCGAATTTTACTCATTTTCTCAGTAGTAAAATGTGTGGGATTTAGTTATTCTAGTGCCTATGTACTTGGAACATACGCATACCTGCTAGCTTGAGACAACGGTAATTTTTTTTTGATTAGGTAAGCCTAGAACATTTCAAGTCCACCACTTCCTCCGTACCGTCGCCGGTGTGTGCTAATCTTAATATCGCTCCGGTTTTTAAATTCGGAAATCGTGTTCCGTGTCTATTTTAAGGCTTGTGAATTGTTTCTAACTGTGCCCTAGTGAATTAAGTGCGTGTTTTGTAAGTTTTTAAAGGTGTGTCTGTTTATTCATTTTCTGGTAATAAGTTAATTTCTCCAGCCTTCGGTAAGTGCATTTATTTTCTTTGTGTGTGGGTACAGCGTAATAATGTAACCGATCGTTATTTTTATTTATTAAAACTCAAAGGTCACCCGTGGCGACCTCCGCTAATTCTAAACGCTTGTTTAGCGAAATGTCTCCATCATACGTACATTTCGCCCGATGATAGGTCAAAACGGCTTCATCAGACATCCGAAACCGTGGAAAATCCTCGCCGAATTTAAACATCAGTGATGCGGGCAGTACCGATTATTGCGACTTAGTTTGCGAGGCTAACTAAAATTAACGACCCTGGTGAATGATCAAGGGTCCCGCATTACCGTTGCAAATAAATCTGCTATCATGAACATGACACAGCGAGTCACGGCTATCGTTTCTATGCTGGCCATAAAATCATCGTGTAACGAAACCAAGTTAGCCAATACGAAACGCGAATTAGATAAGATCAGGTTGATTAACGGTGTCAATCAATACCCCGTCAATAACAACGTCAATACCAAAGTTTCATATGCTGACTCATTGAAACTTCGCTTGCCAAAGGTGGCTCCAGCGCCTTCAGCGATTGAGTCACGTGGTCCGTTGCCCTGCGTGATTGCTTTTCCTACCGCGGCCCGATCAGCTGATTATAGTAGGTAGGTACTTCGTCCGCGACAAAACAAGCGCTTATGAAGGCAATTAAGCCTAGTGACGACGGTTTCCAAATTGTAGGCGTAAAAAAAACCGCGAAAAATTCGGAATCTGTCGATGCAATCAAGGCTGCTGGTTTACGACTAGAAAAGCCAAAAGGTCCTCGGAATGTTCCATCAAAGGCCGTCACCTCCATCAGTTCTTCCCATCCGTTCGTGAGCGGCTGGATAGGACATGGCTGGAGGTGGATCAGTGTTGCCCTTTTTCTCACAGGTCATGGTAACTATAATACTTAGTAAATTATTTTCTTTTAAACTTGTGGCTTCGCGTTTTTGTCAATGTTCTACATCTGACAATGAATACGAACAATCTGCTCATCTATATCTATGCGCTCATCACATCTTATGGGAGTGTATTCTGTGGCAAACTGAACGCAATATTATTTTAGATAGGATAGTATTCAGGTTACATCTGGAGTTGTTTACTATATGGACCTTGTGAAACCAGAACAAATTTCCGTGCATTCATGCGATATTGCGGTTGCCATACCTATTACCTACTGGAATCAAAAGTAGCTGACAATTTAGGACCGATTAGTATTAGTGTTAATATATATAATCCGTGGTGCTTGGTAACTGGGCTTAACCCAGTTGTTATGTCCCTTGGTGCCTATTGGCCTAGCTCAATTCTGTCTCCTGCTTGAATGGAGGGAAGTGGAAATTATATTTTTTCTTACTCCTGCGCTTTACTGTTCTGATTAATTTCGTTGCGGGATCCAAGACAATTTAATCGTTTCTCCGGGAAGCGTCGAGCTTCATTTACTCGGCGTTTTTTTCTAGTGGTCGCCATTGTTGATTCTGGCTTTCAGGAGTTGCAGTGGTTGGGAAAGTGTGGCGGGCCAGTCCCAAAAAATAAATTAAAAAAACATTCCAAAACTCAAGGAGGTAGTTTAGCGCCCTCCCAAATTTTGGCAGACTAGGTTTCATTATCACCAGCCTTGGCCAAAAGTATTGAGCACCCATGAAATCTTTCAGTTTTATGAGGAGTATCAAATAGAAATAAAACAAAACGTTTTATATAGGTTTATTTGACCATTTATTAACTGAAAATTAATATTTTGTGGGTCCACCCTTTGCCTTAATTACGGCAGAAATTCTTTTTGGTAAAGAGCTAACAAGATTTTTAGTCTTCAGCAGTAATCGCGTTCCATTCTAGGCGCAGGTAGCGTTACAAATCCTCTCTGTTGTTAATTGTGTGGCGCCTAACTCTACGCTTTAATAAACCCCATAAATGTTCTATGGGGTTCAGATCTGGCGACTGGGCAGGCCAGTCAAGAAGCTCTGTATTATTTGCCCGAAACCATGTCATAGTGCGGGCAGATTTGTGGCATGCCGTGTTATCCTGCTGGAATTTAACACCATCCATGTTCGTGTCGCCGAAGTTTCGTGAATGAAGGCAGCAACGCAGTTTCTAGTACATTTATGTACTTAGTAGAGTCCATGCAGCTCTCACACACGAACAATTCGCCAACTCCCGAATCGGTCATGCAACCCCAGACCATTATGCTGCCGCCGCCGTGTTTAACGGTTGGGATCACACACTCTGGCTTAAATTCTTCGCCCACCCGGCGACGCACAAAGGTCACACCAGGTGTACCAAAAATCTGCAATAAAGAGAAAAATATTGAGTTCCGGAAAAAAAATAACTTCATCTATGCGTTTGGTTTTTAAACCATTTTATATAATTTTATTAGGGCATTAAATTGACTTACTCACCTCAAAGTTTGATTCGTCTGACCACACAACATTTGACCACTCTTCAGCGCTGAAAGTTCGATGTTTTAAGGCCCATTTATACCGAGCTTTTTTGTTGTTGTCGGAGAGCCATGGCTTCTTCCTAGCTTTACAGCCTTTCAGGCCAGCTTCCTGAAGTCTTCTACGAGTAGTTCGAGCGGAAATTGATTTCTTAATTTGTTCTAACAACTCAGCAGAGAGCTATGAAGATGTTTATTTCCTATTTCTTAACAACTCTCTCAGTAACTGACGATCCTGACGGTGTGTGGTGATGCGTTTGCGCCCGGTTCTCGGTCTATTTTGATGTGATCCGGTAGCAGAGAATCGCTTACATGTTGCACGGATCGGCGCGAACATTTCAGTTTTGGAAATCTCTACTTGTGATTTCCCTTGCTCATGCAGCAGCTGTATCTGCACACGTTTTTCTAAAGAAAGTTTGTTTCGTTTTGGCATATTGCAACGATAGGTAACACTTAACACTTTGAAATAAAAATCAAAGGCGCACTAGATGTGTTCACAACGAGCGATGGTAGCGAACTGATACATAAATACAAAAATTGTAAGACACATTTTATTGCACCCAGGTGTTTTATTGCTAGCTGCGGCGTGGGTCATTGTTTTTAAATCTTTGTAGATGACCGAAAAAAGAATACTTCAACAGTAGACTTGGTTTTCTCCAATACTTACCGTGAACGAGCGAAATTTGTAAGGTGCTCAATACTTTTGACCAAGGCTGTATATTGTAAATAAACGATGCCCAAATTATAGCCTTCAAAATATAGGATCTTACTCAAGGCGATGAAGACCACTTGACCAGCCATTAGACAATTATAATGATTTATTTAATTTCTAATTATTAAACAACTAGCACTTCGCCAGCGACTTCGTCCGCGCGGATTTAGTAGGTACTCCACATACTTCAACGCCCCTAACCCTTTTTAAAGGTAAGTTTTGGAAAATTAAGCACAACGATGTCCATTCAACTCGACGACACGGTTGGTGCAGTGGTTGAGAGTTTGACTGCTGCTCTGCGTGTCGCGGGTTCCATCATATCCCACTTTTGGTTTTTTCATTCCAATTTCCACGTAAATTGAAGTAAGTCCTCCCCTAAAAACTTCATCATCCCTTTTCGACCATTAAGGGGTTTATTTTAAAAAAATCCATATATTTGTCATTCTTATTTTTAAATCATTAATCATCGGTATTAAATCATTAATACCGTGTTTCAACTTCATCAGACCAAGCATTAAGATTCTCCCCAGTTCGCTCAAACCGCAACATTTTTCTTACTTAGAGCGTTTTTATAACCGTCGTAACTTTAAAAAGAAAGGTCCGATTTGAATAGTTTAAAGTGTAATTTACATGTATATAATCAACCTTAATGATCAAACCATTTAAATGGATAAGGATTAATATCTTCATTATAAAAATCATCACTTTTTCTTTCCAACTGTGCTTTGATTGAATAATTTTAACAAAAAGCGGTCATTGTGACTTAACCATAATAGGTAGTTAGACACACAGCCTCGCGGACTTTTTTCTAGGTAATAATGAGTACTTTATTTATGTTGTACATTATTTTTATGTATCATCAATAGTTTTCGCAGCGTATGCGATGAAAAACATTTTAAGACGATTTTTTTTACACCTTGGGTTACATTATTTAAATTTTAGTAGGGTAGAAATAATTAGGGATTATTATTTCTAGAATTAAATAGCCTATGTTACTCGTTGAAGACGTAGCTTTCTAATGTTGGAAGAATTTTTTAAATCGGTTCAGGAGTTTTTGAGCTAAATCGTAACAAACAAACAAATCTATCCTCTTTAAAATATTAGTTTAGATACCTATTATGTTAAACATCCATCAAGAATAGCACGCAGACTTCAAGAAAAGTGATTGAACCCTTAAATAGGGATGTTGCCTGGGTGGAAAAAATATGATTCTATTTAGTCCGTCAGTTAGATTATCGAAAAATATTGGATACGTAGGTATTTTTTATTTTATGAAAACAATAAAAAGATAGAACGCATCAAAGATAAGGAGTGGGGGCTTGTAACGTCACTTTCCAGTAAAAAGTGTACTGGTAAGTGACTTCACACGAGTTTTCTTTTTGTTTACGTGACAAAAGAAAAAATACGACGCGTCCAATATTTTTACCCGAATGCGTCAGAAGGAGGGTTATGTTTTTCGAGAGTATGTATTTTTGTATAATTGTTAGGCCTGAATGGCTCGATGGATTTTAGCTTGAGAGGTGTCGTTAGTTTGGAAATCTATATGACGGACTAATTAGATCTTTTAGGGCTGATTTTTCAATAGTCAGATAACTTTTATCCGAGGAATAAAAAGGAGGTTTGACAGTTTTTGTACGGGAAATATATCAAACGGCCATATTTATTCTTCAGTTAAAAGTTATCTAACAATTGGAAAAGTAGCACTTAGTCAAATACCCTATTGGCCGTCGGCCCAAGCTAGCAGGTATGTTGAAACTACATACTAACACTACTCTTGTTACTGGGAAAATAAGTAAGGTAAGAATCCTTAAATCCCAGGGCTCCCAAAGCTCTGGGATTTAGGATTCTTAGGTCGTTGACCGTTGTGGCTAAGCTGCAAGCTACACAAAGATTAACTGAGCTCGCGCCTCTGGTACAATATTATATATTGGAAATAGAGATTATCTGTCCGAGTTAGAAATTACCATTCTTCTTTTAGCACAAGGAATTTTATTGAAATAAAACGCCATTTATCCTTAGCAATATCCATTTATTTGTAGCCTAGTTAAAAACACATCATATAAAATGATCGAATCACTTATTTTCTAAACATTTCACACACTTACCGTTTAACCCGACTGAGTGCTAGCATCTTGGACATTGCTGGACAAAAAATTGTAGACATAATATTTATAAATAAATAAACTATAAATATAAACTAGTAATAAAACTCAAACATATAAAAAACTTAGAAAATAAACGTGTCTTAATTTAAATTTATTCTGTGGGACAGTCGTCACATATTATAGCGACTCATATTCAAATTAAAAAAACAACGTATATCAAAAGTTCATCGTTCTAAATCCAAGGTAAAGTTAATATTTTTCAGCATAAAAAGGTACTATCATGAAATTACTTTTTAAAGAAGTTTGATCTTGACCAAGATTCTCAAAGAGGCTGTCAATCAAGATAAAGCTTCAACATGATATTTAATTCAGAACTCAATTCGTTTTAGAACATTTCTCGTATTTTTAATTAAGAACATTCGCATTCTAAACCAATCGAATATTTAAACATTGATTGTGGCTTACACCAAGTAGCAACACTGAGGCGTCAGATCCAGGCACCTGTCCAAAACGTTTGTTTTCCGACTTCAGTTAAATTGACGTCAACGTCATGTTTACGTTTTCTAAGTAGATGACCTCTCGCCTAAGTGGCGCCAACTGGTGGCATGAATTTCCCTTAAAAACATAATTGGCTTTCTGAGGCATATTGGTGCGTTTTGAGGATCAGGGTGATAAACGCCCAATGTTCAACATTACATATATCTGAAACCGCTCTGCTGTTCTATGAGGGCCATACCTCCCATTTAAATAAGTCATGATTCCATTGTTAAGTTTTGCCCAGCAATGTCTCCTCCTATTGAGATCTTGTTTATTATTAGCACAAAAAACTGTAATCGTTGATACAACCTAATCTAAGCCATTTACGTATTTAAAAACTTGTGCATCGCTTTTTTGTAAGACGTCGAAAAATTATCCTTAGACACTAGTTATATCTATTTTAATCTAGTTTTCTTAGAAATGCATTCTTTGCGGTGTGTTTCTCAAAAGAATGTTTGAAATGTAGCGTTTGCTTTTCTTAAACCGAACGTGTTTTGAGTTAATAAGTAAAGCATTTTGACCGCCATGGACATATTTTCGCCACAATATTTAATTTTAGGATCAAAAACATTTTCGATGTCTTCTTATTTACGTATGAAAATGATTATTTACATCAAGTCATTGAAAATATTTACTTTGATAGAGGGTTTTGATTCTTTTCAGCATGTCAACATGTGAGTCCATATGTCCCTCTTAGCTAAATTGCTCATCACAATTTAAATAAACGTCCATTAATATGAAGTAATTTTGCAGTACATGGCGGTCAAAAAAGTGAACACAATAATATGTTTAAAAATTAATATAAAATTTAGAACTATTACTTTAATTTTTAGCTTCAATGAGCTCTTCAGTGCTCTGGCAGATGTCAATTAACTATTTTAATCACTCCGTCGCTAAAATGTGCTTAAAAGTTTTTGTATTAAGATACGTTTTACGTTGAGTTATTGTTACGATAATCACTGCTTGCTTCAATCGTCTACTGTCACTTGAAATTCATATTGTGCCCCTCACAGCTGAAAAAGATAATGTTTGGTTGGTTATTTTTTCCTGCCTTATTAGGGTTCCGAATTTCCGTAAGAAACGGAACCTTATAGGATCACTCGGGTGTCTGTCCGTCTGTCACAACCAATTTTCTCCGAACCTACTCGACCAATTCTGTTGAAATTTCTGTGATCCAAACACGGATGCTTTTGATGGCGGATGGGGACAAACTAGAAAATTCTAAAAAAAGTTTTTCAAACTGTACCGTGTGACATATCAAATTAAAGGGCTTATTTTAGGGGTTTTAATTATAATATTTTCATAATTTTAAAATAAACCGTTTTGAAGTTATTCAAGAAATTAGACTTTAAATGAAGCCCCTTTTCTCCAAAAGTAATGGGCCTAAAATTAAAAAAAAATGCAGATAATAGTTCTTTACCTGTAGATGAGAGATATATATGTTTTATTTTGTAAATAATTGGTTGAAAATAACACACTATCAATTTACAGTACATGTGGCTTCTCTTGTGATAGCGTGTTTTCTAGCAAGGGGACTACTCTGAGGATCGCGGTGCCAAACTCTGAGGTGAAACTGAAACATCATCTCTATTTACCTTAGTTCTTCGTCCAAGGGTTCCTAGGATGCTGGCCGGGTATCATGTCCAGCAGGTACTGGCGCTGCGCCTCGGCGACGCGCTGCATCTCGGCCGCCATGGCCGCGCCGCCGCCCGAGCTGGACCCGCCCTTACCGGCTGCGGGAGAACGACACATGACCAGAATTGATGCTCCAACTCAAACTGTTTATTTCAAATTGATGCTCGAACTCAAACTCAGTGTTTATTTCAAATGAGCCATTCAAAGGCACTTTTGAACTGTCGAAGTCGGTCAAAAACCTGAAGCTAGTTGCACGTTCCAAAGCGTAGATCTCTATGGAGAAGATCTTGCAAGAAACTCCACGGACACTTTATATCATGCTCACTAGTACTGTCGAAATGTAGGCTCAGTGTTTGGTGTGATTTTATTTTATGTTACATCTGAAGAAGACATTATATTTTAAGGCTTCATATATTTTGTATGCAATTTGAATGAGTTTTTTTCAACGGTGCACTGAACACAATTATGTTATCACAGCCATAGTCAGAATAGGGTATTTGACTACTATCAGAAATATACATTAATTAATACATTTTGAAAGATGTTACTAAAAGAAAAAAGTGCAAAAATAGAGAAGTTTTAAATTAATTCTTCTATTCTTGTCACGCAAAATGTCGGATGGCGCGAATTCTACTATACTCTAGTACGGCGTGACTTGCGAGTGACGTCACACTCAATTAGTGCTGTCTGTGTTTCATATCATAATTTCGGTTTTTTTTTAGATTTTTGTTTTTTTTTTTGTTTTTTTCAAATCCGTGTTTTCTCTTTTCTTAAGAAATTTATTTAAAAAGTTTAGTCAAATACCCGTGTCGCGAGTTCTTAATTCAAAGTTGGCACTTTACTTGGCGTGTTTGTTAAAATATTCGCGTAACTTGGATACTAGAAAATATACCCAAAAAGTTAAAATAACTACTCAATACTAAAAATCAATTCAACTAATAAATGCGCGAAATATGTACAGATTTTTTAGGCGAATATTTGCTTCGATTTGTGAGATGAAGCGCTAGCATAAGAGTGAACTAAAACATACGTACATCGCTTACCTAGCGCGGAGGCCTGTGCCATGGCCAGCTGGTAGGTGTAGATGAGCGGAGAGAACTGCATCATGGCCGCCGCCGCCGCCGCCGGAGACATGCCCGACGTGCCGCCGCCGCCCGACAGGCCTGCGGGCACGGCGCGCTTAGCTGTGCTGGCCCCACACGTCAACACTCACTCGCAGGGCCTCTTAGGGCTCTGGTGTGGACTGTTAACGTGTTACAGCACAGAACGACCGGCGAGTTTCCGTTTTTTATAGGTGAAGAGGGAGTCGACCAACGTAATGACAACCATGACCAAGTTTTATAGGTGTGGTCGATCGATGCGATCAATTCAGTATGGTGGCATGTCCAAGTTAACAAAATCCTACATGGTCTGGAATTGATTAGCACCTGAAGTTTGTTTTAAAATGTCTCATGTATTTTTAAAAAAAATCATAGATGGCTCTCTCTGAAAGAACGACCTTCGATTTTTATAAAATAATGGACTATCCATTGTGTTTTGAGCTGATCAATCTAGACTAGTTAACGTCAATAGAACGCAAGTTTCTGCAAGTTTAATAAATGTACATGACTATCGACTGCCCGCGTTTGATGGTTGGGCAAACTTTTTGCGACCACTCAGAGAGAGACGTTAAAAAATCTAGAGCCACCAGGAAAGGATACAAAAAAGTTGGACAAACGCGTTGGTAGTGTTAGAAGGGACTTTCATACGTTTTTACGCCGGTCGATGTGTGCTAGGCTCTTATCATTCATAGTAACCAGTAATAGTACAGTAAACTCAAACGGAACTACTACCTCGTAACAGTTGATGTTGCAGCGCCTGCATGGCGGCTGCGCTGTGTTGTTCGAATGCCATTTGTGCGGCCGCCGCCGCTGCCAATTGCTACACAAAAAGAAGCATACGTCACATTACATATGAAATTGAAAGGCTGGAAGGTCAGCACTAGGCTAGGTAGCCCATCATTAGTGAGCTAATATACAGTGCGTTCAGTTATTTAACTCTAACAGCAAATAAATAACGACCCTATATAGATGAAAATAAGAATCATAGTGATGCAAAATCAGAAGTAAAATAAACTGTGAGGAACTCGAATGCAAGTTTAATTACATTGCGGGGCATGATCAAGCTATTGATTACATTGGACCTAAGTAGACCGCAATGTAATGCAACTTGCACACGAACTTGTTATAGTTACTTGTTGTACTTGTTCTTGTTGTACCTACTAGTCAAATACCCTATTGGGTATATTTTGACTAGTATGAAAAATCCTAATGAATTAATACTTATTTGATAGATGATATAATCCAGTCAAATACCCATTGAAGTTTTCCTCCTTTTAACAAAGCGTTTGAATCTTTAAAATTGATGAATAAATTATAATAATCTCTCATAATAGTATATCACAAGATGACACTTTTGACTTATAAAATCGCACATAAAGTTGATATTATTACAAGTACCTGGATGACCGGTTTTTTTTTTGTAAACATTTTCTAAAAATGCAACCTAGCTATAGTAGGCGCCAGATAATCGTGGAATAACGGTCATTGACCCACCTACAATTATTGACATTTTTAATTTGAAAAACAGAATTAATGACACAAAGCTGTCCCGAATCATCATCTCTCGTGATCCTTAACATTGTCTAATAATGAAAAACGATTCATATTTAATTGTTCAGGTACCTATGAACAGTTATTAGGGAAAGGTCAATATACTTTATTCCACATTTATCTGGCGCATACTATAGATCGATTTATCGCCCCCGAAACCTCCTGCATGCAAAATTTAATGAAAATCGTTGGAGCCGTTTATGTGTATTTATAGATAGATAGATATTGTCGCTATAAGGAGCTATTGTTACCTGATGTTGCTTACTGCTACTACTGTTTTGACTAGTGCTGCTTGATGACGATCCTGTAAAAAAAAAAAAAAAAAAAAACATTTATACACATACTAGGTAAGTAAAACACAATCTGAATCATCATATGCCTAGCTTGTGCCCGTCTATGGTTTTAGTCAAACTGGATGTAGACTTATAAACCACAACATTAGTAAGACCTAATCTATAATAATAATAATAAAGCTGAAAAGTTTGTTTGAACGCGCTAATCTCTGGAACTACCCGTCGGATTTGGAAAATTATTTTTGTATATGATAGCCACATTTATGAGGAAGGCTATATAGGCTATGGGATATGCGCGTACGAAGTCGCGGGTAAAAGCTAGCTTTTAATAAATCGCTTTTGAAAGAAAGAATATATCCACAGACAAAAGGTGGAGATCTCATTAGTACATTATTCTTGTCAATGTAGTCTGGACCACCTACATTATTCATTTCCTACTTAAGAAAACTCAATATTTTGAACTAGGTTCTATTAACAATATTGTTTACCTTTTCCTTTCTTGGCAGGCACTTCACTGGTTTCTCTGGAACGGTCTGAGTGGTGACTGCGTAGTGACTCTGATGACGCCAAGGTTCTGCATAAAACACAATAGTAATAGTTAGAATAATTATATAAGGTCCTATCAATGGGATAATTTAGAAATCATTCAGACTACCAAAATAAGAACAATGGTAAAAAAATAATATAAAAACGCATTAGATACATACAAAGAAAAAAAAATAGTTAAAGAAAATTCACTAAAAATGTTGGCAATTTATTATTTTAGGTCAAAATAAAATCACTTAAATCAGTGTTTTTTTTTTGGTTGGATATATTTGGTTCGACGTACTGAACGCTGTGATAAAGTTTGTCCATCTATTTTAATGGGACCTTACATAAGCAGCTGTTCTGCCATTTCTCATGGGATGTCGCAACAATAATCAATTGTTATTTGTTGTGTTGTTTTATTTTGAATTGTATCAGTACTTACTAACATCGTCTTAAGATTTACTAACAATTTTTGAATCTTGGATACCCAAAGAGAAATTCTATTCTATTTTAACAATGCTACTCAGCTTTGTTATACTAAGAGTCAAATAAGTTGGCCACTCTAAAGTTCGTCACAATTCGCAGCACAGTAGTCTATTTTATAACCGATCATAACAGCACTTGTGTCTCGCTTACTCAATGTAATAAGACTGTCGATGCCATAAGTGTTACACATTGTTATTATTTTTAATTAGTTGTTTTTGTTATTGTTTTGTTATCTTCTTATTAATGCCTTTAATGGCCCCACAAATTTAGTTATGGAAGGAGTTTCGGAAATTTTGAGCGATAGTGACTGAGTAAACACTAAAAGACTTTATATTGACTAATAAACTTTACATTGAACTAGTTTGGGTAATGCGTTGTGCCCCCGCTTGTGTCTGTGTTTGTGATCCACCTTCGACCTGCGACAACGAGTTAGCTGGCTATACTTCAAGTGAGTGCATGTGCCTTTAAATTTAGCTTTCATTTATTTGGTGCGAACACAATCCCTCACTTTCAATTACCTATACTTATTACCTTCTTATGCATTTCTACCTACTTACCTTACAATCGCAAACTGCTTCTACAACTTTATTCAAGTGAGTAAAAAAAACACTATTCAAGAAACATACATAATTATAATACGTATAAAACAAAAATATTTTTACGCGCTAACACTTTTTTACGCGATTGCACCTGCGCGGTCGTCACAAACAGCTAACTTCAGAGAGGGAAAGATGGTTTATACCCAATGATTTTTTTGGTTTTCAAGTCCAACAGTCACTTCTTTTAGCTCAATAGGGAATATGAATGAAAAAAAAAATGGTTTTCTGTAAAGTCGCTTTACGGACGATAGTTTAACGTGACAACGTCATAACAAAACATTGATGAAATGATCGTAACGTTACAATGAGTCATCCTTTTTCGTGCGTGCAGCCGGCGTTCATCGATTTATTAGTCAAAAATATTTATTATCTAAACAGTTTATCTAGAAATATACAAAATATAATACTAACACTGAAAATAGAATCGAAATTGACCGAAAAACAAACGTGATATAACTATTTTAAACAAATATATCTATCCCTGTCGCGAAAACACTGTTTTCTATAGCAGATGTATAGGCGTCATATTAGTTGACGTCTGAGTTTGTATCGGACTTATTAATCTAATTGTCAACTTTGAAGCTTTATAACTTCATCGCTGATAAAAGTATTTTAAAAATTTTTCATAATTGTTTACTAGAGATAATAATTACTTTATTTTGCAAATAAAAAAAAATTGTGAGCCGTTACGGGACGCCTGGCAGATGTGAAACATCGATATTATTTTGTGCAATAAATATGCATAAAAGAACAGATTACGACAGGAACTAAATATGGCATAATGAAAAAATACATATAAACTGTTTATATTCGCCACGCCAACAATCGGCTTTGCCCACGGCTATAGATGTTTCATCAAAAAAATGCATGCATATTCCCTATTATGATGATTGAGGTGTAAACGTTTATTGCACCAACTTTACATAGTGAAATAAAAATGTCTACGGTTTTTATATCTGTAGTTATTTACCTGGGTGCAGGCGGCGGCGCGGGTGTCTTGCTGGGCGCAGGGGACGAGGTGGAGCCCCCGCGGGACGCACTGCGCGACACCGACATCTGTACACATAAACATACATTACAACCCGACTTACACAACACAGTTATCTGTCTATGTCAGTCTAGCTTCGTTTACACGATGACTGTTTATGTATAAAAAAAACCGGCCAAGTGCGAGTCGAAATTTCAACTGTCTACCTAATATCGTTCTTAGGATACAGTCCGCTGACAGACGGACGGACGGACGGTGGAGGCTTAGTAGGAGGGTTCCGTTGGTTACCCTTCGGATACGAAGCCCTTAAAAGTAGTTGGTGGTAAACAGTTCGTACGACATTAGCGAAAATCATCTGGCCGTAAAAAATACCCCATTCTGTAAAGAATACTGTGTTCGATATTAATAAATAATAATAGACAACTCGCCAGGCAATTCTCGAATCTCGACACTCGAGAAATTCTATTCGTTCGTAAAATTGTTAGTTATTATTTTTCATAATAAACATTAGAATTAAGACTTTACAAAAAAAATAACAGATAACAAACAGGCAGGTCTTACCAGTACGATGTAGCAGCAATAGAAACAAACTCACATATTTTCACATTAAATTGCATCATTATTCGATTTATAAGGGACTTTTGTAAAATATTATAGAACCATAGCACCGATATTACTTTTAACCGCGGCCATTTTACCACTAACTTATTTTTGTGTAAAATTGGTGTAGTTACTACATCAATTTTACAATACCAACCAATGAAATCACTCTAAACAATTCCGCCAAAACCTCCGCGCTAAAAGTAGCATGGCTACTATGAAGTACTATCAAACCACAAAGTAGCATGGCCACTATGAGGTAGTAGCAAGTTACATGAAGTAGTGTAGTAGTTACCTGCAGCGTTACGCTGCGCGGCCAGGCGGCGCTCGATCTCTTGCTCCTGTTGCAGTGCGCGCACGAACGTAGTGTAGTAGTTACCTGCAGCGGGCGGTGCTGGTGCGAGTGCGCCGGCGGCGGCGCCTGGTGCGGCGCGTGCGGCGCGTGCGGCGCGTGCGCGGCCTGCGCGGGCGGCGGCGACGCGGCCGGCGCGGCCAGGCGGCGCTCGATCTCTTGCTCCTGTTGCAGTGCGCGCACGAACGTAGTGTAGTAGTTACCTGCAGCGGGCGGTGCTGGTGCGAGTGCGCCGGCGGCGGCGCCTGGTGCGGCGCGTGCGGCGCGTGCGGCGCGTGCGCGGCCTGCGCGGGCGGCGGCGACGCGGCCGGCGCGGCCAGGCGGCGCTCGATCTCTTGCTCCTGTTGCAGTGCGCGCACGAACGTAGTGTAGTAGTTACCTGCAGCGGGCGGTGCTGGTGCGAGTGCGCCGGCGGCGGCGCCTGGTGCGGCGCGTGCGGCGCGTGCGGCGCGTGCGCGGCCTGCGCGGGCGGCGGCGACGCGGCCGGCGCGGCCAGGCGGCGCTCGATCTCTTGCTCCTGTTGCAGTGCGCGCACGAACGTAGTGTAGTAGTTACCTGCAGCGGGCGGTGCTGGTGCGAGTGCGCCGGCGGCGGCGCCTGGTGCGGCGCGTGCGGCGCGTGCGGCGCGTGCGCGGCCTGCGCGGGCGGCGGCGACGCGGCCGGCGCGGCCAGGCGGCGCTCGATCTCTTGCTCCTGTTGCAGTGCGCGCACGAACGTAGTGTAGTAGTTACCTGCAGCGGGCGGTGCTGGTGCGAGTGCGCCGGCGGCGGCGCCTGGTGCGGCGCGTGCGGCGCGTGCGGCGCGTGCGC
>NDFZ01005434.1:508504-569063 GCA_002192655.3 Mamestra configurata | reverse complement strand
ACAGGTAATCATACCATCCAGATATGTACGCCCTAGTCGGCTACGCTTCCACCGGATGGGAGTCGCGCAAGACGAAGCGCACGCATCGTGGGAACTTGCTACTCGCTCCTAGCGGTAACGAGAGGAGCGAGTGGCAACTTCTCACGAACTTCCCCACCCCGCATCACGAGAATTCGCACAGCTGATTTGCGTACGGTGCCTCGTGGCATGCCTCATATATTTTGTTACGTTTGTACCACTTTGCTATTTCGCTGAAAGCGACAAGATTGTGGTAAGGCGGTTAGCCTGCGGGTACGAAACAAGCTACGCGGAGAGGGGAGATGGCGATAAACAATCTTGTGCCACAGAATGGGGCCATTCTGTGGCACAAGATCGTTTGGTCACAGCTAGTTTTGTGCCAGGTTCGACTGCACAGACAGGACTAGACGTGATATTGCGCGGTTGTAAACGAAATAAACAAAATTCCGAACAGAGGCGAATTAGATTTTAGCTCGTACACTCACACAATGGTGAATATTCGTCTGGCGTCATTAATATAGATTTTTCGTCTCTCATTCCAAAGACTGTCCTTTAAATTGTGTGAGAGACTTCGCAAAATCGGAGTATAAGATTTTGAAGACTCGCCTCTGTTCACAATCTTTTTACTTCACAAGCGAATCCTCATTCATCCGGTGGAACTATAGACAACGCCACTTCTTATAGGACCTAGCTTCATTTCAATAAACGTCATACAGGCAGCGATTCCCTTATTCAAAACTTTAAGGTGGGCAAAGAAGGTGAAAATATCCAAAATTAAGTTTAGATTGGGAACAAGGGAATTGGAACCATATCTATCTATATCTTAGGTATCAAATTCTCCAAAAAAAAAAGTGGTTTAAGTTGATTGAGCTATAGGCTGATGGTGGTCTAGAACCTATAAGAATTGCACGTAGTATGCTGTAGGGGACTGGAAAAAATCATCATTTATTTGACCCATCACCCATTTTAATTAATAAATAATCTTATCCCTCCACCTTATTCTTCTATGTGCTAGATTTTGCATGTGAATGGGACGGTGCAAAAAATGCTCAGGGTGCCCTTAGCACAAGCTGTAAACTGACCGTCAAATTGTTTGTGGATTTGACATACTAAATTTATTTTGGATCTAGCTTCGAGTGCAATATGTTCACGCGTATCCATGGTCGTTTTCCAACAGACTTGCCATATTTACTTATCATATTTTGGTGGGCGTTTTGGAAGCTGTATTTAGTCGCCGCACCATTATGGCATCATTTTAGTACAATGAGGTATAATATATTTTTATTAAGATCATGCCACCTAGCTTCTCAACGTATAGGAGTAAAACAGACGTGAGTGTGAAGAAATCCATGCAGTCCTAACCTTGAGCGCCCGCTTGACGTTCCCGGACACGCAGAGCTCGCACAGGCGCCGCGCGCTGGGCGGCGGCGGCGCGGGCGTGAAGGTGGCGTCGTGGCGCCGCTGGGAGGCGCCCGCGCCGCGCTCCCAGCGCCACACGGGCGTGAAGTCGCAGCCGCACTGCGCGCACACGGCCGGCACCGACGAGCGCGGCATGCTGCACATAGACAATACTATCACTAATCTCCCGCCTTTCAGACTAACAGCCACACGGATCATCGGTCTTCGAGTCCGCGGATGACTAAACTTTTCCATGTCGAGACTCCTTCGTGCCTCAAAAAGTACGTCAAGACGTTGGTTTCGGCATCTTTCATAATCATTACAGATAGCCAGAAGCCAGAAAGTCTGACATCAGTCTTGCTAAGGGATAGCTTACGGTACGCGTACACCAGAACCGAGTCATCGGCCGATTCATCGGACGACTGTCTTGGACGTTCGTCTGTATATACTTCAACCGACATCGGACGTTGCCGGTCTTGATGTGTGGTCTGACTGTGCAGGGTACAGAGTGAAGACACGTTTTTTAAAATGGAAGGTTTCGAAGTAATTATCTTTTAGAAAATTCGTGGCGCCATTTATGATTTCCATTTTCCAAAATATTACCCTTAACCTCGAATTTATTTACAACCCCTAGTATCTTTTTTTTTTATATAATGGATTTTTCTCGTAGACTGTTTTTTCTACGGGAATCCATCATCGACCATCGCTTGTTTTGTTTTATTTAAACTTTTTTTAAGCCAGCAGGATTTCCGTAGCAATTCCCCGTTCCCTTATAGCATTCCTCATGAATGTGGCTATGGTGTCGGTTCAGTAGATCCAAAGATTACCCCCTACAAACACGCAAACTTTACCTCTTTATAATATTAGTATAGAAGTATAGATAAATAGAATCAACTTCGAGACAAACCGGATGGAGCTGATATCAGTAGTTTGCGTAGAAGTACTGCCTAACAGACCTTCATAACCTTTGGTAAGATCTGCGATGAGATTATCTGACTACCCTTCACGATTGACAAAGATCTACAAATAGCTAAACAAGATTTCCAATTTAAATACAGGAAGAACATGTTAAAATTATTTTTTTATAGTATCAATGGCTAAAAAGGTAATAAATTTCAAGTTCTTACCGGTCTTCAGCAGTGAGATAGTCCACGACATGCTCCAGTCCCACCAAGTAGACGAAGTCAGTGTTGCTGGGCGAAGGAATGAAGTTCATTTCTGGTGGGGGAGGTTTTGGAGGGGGGATCTGTAAACAAAAGAAATTTGCATGTAATCTGTAGTTTGTACATGTTTTGTTCGGAATTTGAGTCCAGGGAGAATGCATGAACAATGCCGCACCTAAGTTAGGACTTCGCAGTCACTGCCGTGTCCATGATAACAATTTAACATTGACAGAATCTTTATTTCGAAGCAGTAAGGGCAATCGCAGTTTAAATGTGACTGCTGACGTAAGGCTATATACCTTGTGTACATAGGTACCTTAGACGGTTTATGCTATATCCGTTTGATCCATATGTGTATGATGTGCATCAAGATTAAGGTTTCGTCAATATACCTTCTGCGATGAAGAGCTATGATACGTTTTTATTGATGCAGTCCTTCTGGACCGACTTATCATTGGCCTCGGCTCTATATGACAATCGCAACACGCGTACGTGCGGCGATCTCAAATTCCGGTCACGAGTGCGCTTGCACTTGCTGTACGTGAAGCGTGTTTGTGTGTGCGTGCGATTTCGCTTGTTATATAGGGAACTTGTGCCATATAGTGGTGCAAATTTGGAACTTTTACCATATAATATACAACGTGTAAAAGAATAAACGCAATACCTCTTAAGAGGTCATTGTACTCATCATTATGAACAACTTTTACTATGGGACCAAACCCGAAATCGCGAAAAACAAATCAGCTGTTCCATACATTTCCGTGCGCATAACTTGACAAAATGTACTAAACAGCTGATTTTTTTTATAGTATAAGTTATTTTCTTTTAATTTTGTTTTGTGCGTCATTTCTCGCAGAATATACGTGTTTTCTTTCTTTCTTTCTTATAAATACTTGACATTGACGTTTCTGTGCTGCCACCTATAATTCCTGCATCCTCCCTACAGAGCCGACCTACCGTATCCGCCTACTATTTGTACTCCTACATACCTGCAGCAGTGTCTTCTCGAGTTGTTTCCGTAGCGCCAGCTTGGCGGCCGCCTGTCGCTGTGCGGGGGTCTGCGTGTCCTCCGAGCTGCGGGAACTTGCCTATAACACGAATACATTTTTGCTATTATGTGCTCTTTAGGTAACATTCTCTTGAGGAGTATGGAAGTAATAACTTGGGAAGAAGCCTCAGCCTCTTTGGGAACGTCGCATGTTTGATCGAGACCTCAATTAAAATACAATTTAAAAAATCAGACATAATTCTGGAGTATGTTCTAGTCAATCAAATAAAAAAATTGCATAGCACATTTCATTTTGGTTTTACCGAATCAACGCAGTGCTTTTTGGTATAGTTATAGGTACGCCATTCTTCCCAAATATTCATGTTTAATAAAGTAATAAAGAATTAAAATTGTATCTTTGTTAATATGTAAGCAAAAGAGTAATCTTCAAGAAAGCTGCTTTCTGAGTGCAGGGGTATCTCAAACTTTTTTGTCTCGTGGACCCTTCAGCAAATGTTGTTGCATTGGGTAGACCCCTCTCTATTCTGATAATGTTTTTATGATAAAAAAATATTATTTATATATTTTTCGAAGCCCTGGGGTCCCGGACCTTTGGAAAGCATACGAGGGGCCAAAACCAACTTGCAGAGGCCTGTTAGACGATTTCAATATGTTATTATTATGAGGCATGTTCTCCAATTCCCAGATATCTGAGGTAGGTTCAAAGAAAAAGAAGCTGTAAATAAATATAAAAAAGGAATAGTAGTATAATTGAAGAATAAATTAGTGAAATGACATCACATTTCCATACTCACTGCATCACTCGTACTACTGGTCACCGACGAGTTGTCCTGGGGTTGCTTGTAACGTTAATTTTATTATAAGAACTACTGAATACTGATCGAGATTGTGTATGTTGTCTATAAACTTCTTTACCCAATTACAGCGCAGCATAGCAAGGCTAATGAGCTTTATAGTCTTCACTGTTAAAGTGCTAAAACCTTAGTACATACTTTCAAAGTGAGCATTACTTATTCTTCAATATTCCATATGATAAAAAAAAATGAAATTAACATATGCTCCAAGATATTCCTTATTATTTTTCTGATACAACAATCTGTTTGCTATCAATCAAAAGCATGGCCGTTCAACTTCCTAACACTAGTGATAACTACGTATCTTTAGTTGAAGAACCACTATTGATGAAAAAAGACCCCTTCAGTATGAATATATCAGTTCCTGAAGAGTTCAAATAAATTATAATTTGTTACCTTATTCGAGGAAGCATGTTGGTTGGCCGGAGGCGGTGCCGGAGTGATGGTCACTGAGGGAGTTATGCTAGCCCCGCCGCTTGTGGATGACTGCAAAATAAATAATAACTTGTTAGTAAATTGGATCATTATGCAGGGTTAAAATAGGGGCCAAACTATGATATGTTAAAGTGTGAGACCGACAGACTATCCAAATAGCAATATGCCTTTCTCACACCGGAACAATGATGGCTTTATCGCATCAAAGTACCAACCGTGCCATGGTATTATTCCCTTTGAGTACCCAGAAGACTGTCTAAAAACCAGTTTTACCAAGGGCCCAAAGTCCCCAGCTCTAACTTATTTATTTGCCAGTAGTTATGGTAAGTCAGAAACCGGGAAATTTGAACCAAAATATTGCCCTGTGGCCCAAAATATTGCCACTGACACGGCATCGTTGGTGGCAGCGCACTTCGGCTGCACGTTTTGGGGCACAGAGGGCAGGATAGGCGGTGGAGCCTGGTTCGTGATGGCACGGCTAGGCTGGGGGGCTATACACACCAGCGAGCGGTAGGGGCCGGGCAGGCTGGACGTGCGGCGCGACGAGCCCGACGAGCTGGGGCTGGGCTGGCGGGCTATGGAGAGCATACCTGCGAGCGGTAGGGGCCGGGCGTGAGTGTGGCGCCGCCGGGCAGGCTGGACGTGCGGCGCGACGAGCCCGACGAGCTGGGGCTGGGCTGGCGGGCTATGGAGAGCATACCTGCGAGCGGTAGGGGCCGGGCGTGAGTGTGGCGCCGCCGGGCAGGCTGGACGTGCGGCGCGACGAGCCCGACGAGCTGGGGCTGGGCTGGCGGGCTATGGAGAGCATACCTGCGAGCGGTAGGGGCCGGGCGTGAGTGTGGCGCCGCCGGGCAGGCTGGACGTGCGGCGCGACGAGCCCGACGAGCTGGGGCTGGGCTGGCGGGCTATGGAGAGCATACCTGCGAGCGGTAGGGGCCGGGCGTGAGTGTGGCGCCGCCGGGCAGGCTGGACGTGCGGCGCGACGAGCCCGACGAGCTGGGGCTGGGCTGGCGGGCTATGGAGAGCATACCTGCGAGCGGTAGGGGCCGGGCGTGAGTGTGGCGCCGCCGGGCAGGCTGGACGTGCGGCGCGACGAGCCCGACGAGCTGGGGCTGGGCTGGCGGGCTATGGAGAGCATACCTGCGAGCGGTAGGGGCCGGGCGTGAGTGTGGCGCCGCCGGGCAGGCTGGACGTGCGGCGCGACGAGCCCGACGAGCTGGGGCTGGGCTGGCGGGCTATGGAGAGCATACCTGCGAGCGGTAGGGGCCGGGCGTGAGTGTGGCGCCGCCGGGCAGGCTGGACGTGCGGCGCGACGAGCCCGACGAGCTGGGGCTGGGCTGGCGGGCTATGGAGAGCATACCTGCGAGCGGTAGGGGCCGGGCGTGAGTGTGGCGCCGCCGGGCAGGCTGGACGTGCGGCGCGACGAGCCCGACGAGCTGGGGCTGGGCTGGCGGGCTATGGAGAGCATACCTGCGAGCGGTAGGGGCCGGGCGTGAGTGTGGCGCCGCCGGGCAGGCTGGACGTGCGGCGCGACGAGCCCGACGAGCTGGGGCTGGGCTGGCGGGCTATGGAGAGCATACCTGCGAGCGGTAGGGGCCGGGCGTGAGTGTGGCGCCGCCGGGCAGGCTGGACGTGCGGCGCGACGAGCCCGACGAGCTGGGGCTGGGCTGGCGGGCTATGGAGAGCATACCTGCGAGCGGTAGGGGCCGGGCGTGAGTGTGGCGCCGCCGGGCAGGCTGGACGTGCGGCGCGACGAGCCCGACGAGCTGGGGCTGGGCTGGCGGGCTATGGAGAGCATACCTGCGAGCGGTAGGGGCCGGGCGTGAGTGTGGCGCCGCCGGGCAGGCTGGACGTGCGGCGCGACGAGCCCGACGAGCTGGGGCTGGGCTGGCGGGCTATGGAGAGCATACCTGCGAGCGGTAGGGGCCGGGCGTGAGTGTGGCGCCGCCGGGCAGGCTGGACGTGCGGCGCGACGAGCCCGACGAGCTGGGGCTGGGCTGGCGGGCTATGGAGAGCATACCTGCGAGCGGTAGGGGCCGGGCGTGAGTGTGGCGCCGCCGGGCAGGCTGGACGTGCGGCGCGACGAGCCCGACGAGCTGGGGCTGGGCTGGCGGGCTATGGAGAGCATACCTGCGAGCGGTAGGGGCCGGGCGTGAGTGTGGCGCCGCCGGGCAGGCTGGACGTGCGGCGCGACGAGCCCGACGAGCTGGGGCTGGGCTGGCGGGCTATGGAGAGCATACCTGCGAGCGGTAGGGGCCGGGCGTGAGTGTGGCGCCGCCGGGCAGGCTGGACGTGCGGCGCGACGAGCCCGACGAGCTGGGGCTGGGCTGGCGGGCTATGGAGAGCATACCTGCGAGCGGTAGGGGCCGGGCGTGAGTGTGGCGCCGCCGGGCAGGCTGGACGTGCGGCGCGACGAGCCCGACGAGCTGGGGCTGGGCTGGCGGGCTATGGAGAGCATACCTGCGAGCGGTAGGGGCCGGGCGTGAGTGTGGCGCCGCCGGGCAGGCTGGACGTGCGGCGCGACGAGCCCGACGAGCTGGGGCTGGGCTGGCGGGCTATGGAGAGCATACCTGCGAGCGGTAGGGGCCGGGCGTGAGTGTGGCGCCGCCGGGCAGGCTGGACGTGCGGCGCGACGAGCCCGACGAGCTGGGGCTGGGCTGGCGGGCTATGGAGAGCATACCTGCGAGCGGTAGGGGCCGGGCGTGAGTGTGGCGCCGCCGGGCAGGCTGGACGTGCGGCGCGACGAGCCCGACGAGCTGGGGCTGGGCTGGCGGGCTATGGAGAGCATACCTGCGAGCGGTAGGGGCCGGGCGTGAGTGTGGCGCCGCCGGGCAGGCTGGACGTGCGGCGCGACGAGCCCGACGAGCTGGGGCTGGGCTGGCGGGCTATGGAGAGCATACCTGCGAGCGGTAGGGGCCGGGCGTGAGTGTGGCGCCGCCGGGCAGGCTGGACGTGCGGCGCGACGAGCCCGACGAGCTGGGGCTGGGCTGGCGGGCTATGGAGAGCATACCTGCGAGCGGTAGGGGCCGGGCGTGAGTGTGGCGCCGCCGGGCAGGCTGGACGTGCGGCGCGACGAGCCCGACGAGCTGGGGCTGGGCTGGCGGGCTATGGAGAGCATACCTGCGAGCGGTAGGGGCCGGGCGTGAGTGTGGCGCCGCCGGGCAGGCTGGACGTGCGGCGCGACGAGCCCGACGAGCTGGGGCTGGGCTGGCGGGCTATGGAGAGCATACCTGCGAGCGGTAGGGGCCGGGCGTGAGTGTGGCGCCGCCGGGCAGGCTGGACGTGCGGCGCGACGAGCCCGACGAGCTGGGGCTGGGCTGGCGGGCTATGGAGAGCATACCTGCGAGCGGTAGGGGCCGGGCGTGAGTGTGGCGCCGCCGGGCAGGCTGGACGTGCGGCGCGACGAGCCCGACGAGCTGGGGCTGGGCTGGCGGGCTATGGAGAGCATACCTGCGAGCGGTAGGGGCCGGGCGTGAGTGTGGCGCCGCCGGGCAGGCTGGACGTGCGGCGCGACGAGCCCGACGAGCTGGGGCTGGGCTGGCGGGCTATGGAGAGCATACCTGCGAGCGGTAGGGGCCGGGCGTGAGTGTGGCGCCGCCGGGCAGGCTGGACGTGCGGCGCGACGAGCCCGACGAGCTGGGGCTGGGCTGGCGGGCTATGGAGAGCATACCTGCGAGCGGTAGGGGCCGGGCGTGAGTGTGGCGCCGCCGGGCAGGCTGGACGTGCGGCGCGACGAGCCCGACGAGCTGGGGCTGGGCTGGCGGGCTATGGAGAGCATACCTGCGAGCGGTAGGGGCCGGGCGTGAGTGTGGCGCCGCCGGGCAGGCTGGACGTGCGGCGCGACGAGCCCGACGAGCTGGGGCTGGGCTGGCGGGCTATGGAGAGCATACCTGCGAGCGGTAGGGGCCGGGCGTGAGTGTGGCGCCGCCGGGCAGGCTGGACGTGCGGCGCGACGAGCCCGACGAGCTGGGGCTGGGCTGGCGGGCTATGGAGAGCATACCTGCGAGCGGTAGGGGCCGGGCGTGAGTGTGGCGCCGCCGGGCAGGCTGGACGTGCGGCGCGACGAGCCCGACGAGCTGGGGCTGGGCTGGCGGGCTATGGAGAGCATACCTGCGAGCGGTAGGGGCCGGGCGTGAGTGTGGCGCCGCCGGGCAGGCTGGACGTGCGGCGCGACGAGCCCGACGAGCTGGGGCTGGGCTGGCGGGCTATGGAGAGCATACCTGCGAGCGGTAGGGGCCGGGCGTGAGTGTGGCGCCGCCGGGCAGGCTGGACGTGCGGCGCGACGAGCCCGACGAGCTGGGGCTGGGCTGGCGGGCTATGGAGAGCATACCTGCGAGCGGTAGGGGCCGGGCGTGAGTGTGGCGCCGCCGGGCAGGCTGGACGTGCGGCGCGACGAGCCCGACGAGCTGGGGCTGGGCTGGCGGGCTATGGAGAGCATACCTGCGAGCGGTAGGGGCCGGGCGTGAGTGTGGCGCCGCCGGGCAGGCTGGACGTGCGGCGCGACGAGCCCGACGAGCTGGGGCTGGGCTGGCGGGCTATGGAGAGCATACCTGCGAGCGGTAGGGGCCGGGCGTGAGTGTGGCGCCGCCGGGCAGGCTGGACGTGCGGCGCGACGAGCCCGACGAGCTGGGGCTGGGCTGGCGGGCTATGGAGAGCATACCTGCGAGCGGTAGGGGCCGGGCGTGAGTGTGGCGCCGCCGGGCAGGCTGGACGTGCGGCGCGACGAGCCCGACGAGCTGGGGCTGGGCTGGCGGGCTATGGAGAGCATACCTGCGAGCGGTAGGGGCCGGGCGTGAGTGTGGCGCCGCCGGGCAGGCTGGACGTGCGGCGCGACGAGCCCGACGAGCTGGGGGGCGCAGGCGCCGTGCTGCTGGACGTCCGCTGGAATGTACATCAATATTTACTTTAACACAAAGAAAATTTACCAAAACAGAAAACTGCTGCGTTCCTAGGAAAGCCCGTGAACCGTTGGTCTATGGTGTCACATGTAGATCTTTGACAGTTGTTATGGGAAACTCAAAAGTCTGACACCAGTATTGCCATATATCGTGTTACCCAATGACTGGGTTGCTTTCTGTTAGATTGGAAGCCGACCCTAACAAAGTTGGGAAACGGCTAGGCAGATTGATTTGTATCTCTCAGTCTGTATCGAGTTCGTCCTGTAATTTATTTCTATTTAAGACCCACAGTGTGTAAATATAGTCCATAGCTTCTCCAGCATGCGATTTTTGTTTTGTTGAAAATCCAATAGAATATCTCACCTTGCTCTGTTGATGCGCGGGCGGCGGCGCAGGTGTGACGGTAACTCCGGGAGGTACCACACAACCGCTACCAGCCAACGCCGTACCCGTTGTCGAGTCCTTGGACAAAGGGAGTTAGAATAAGTAAAGGTTTACTTATTTGAAATGATTCGATAATTCAACAATCTAATGTCAAATAAATATAGCCGAATCTTACTAATAGTGCCTGCAAGCAACAACAAATAAATCGAAGCAACAACAATATAGTCGATCCCTTATTCCACCCGATCGTCGCTACATGGAACATTGTCACATGAAACGAGAGTGAAATTTGAGCATATCCCATGATGTCCCATCAGCTCGGATATTTTCCTAGAGTAAGTAACAGTCGACTTGACAATTATTGAGCTTACGATTGTAATTCATACAATCCATTAGAGCAAAACCACTTCAACAGGCTGTTAAAAATTAATTCACTAGTCTTGGCTGATGGCTTTTATAATCCTGACTGGAGGCTTTAATTTTAATTAGGCTAACACTGGCAAGTCCGGTTAAGACGACAACCTCATAGATTGAGAGGACACACATAAAAACATAAATCTAGAATTCACCCATTTAATAAATAGGTTAAAGATCAAATTACCTTGGCTGGCGGCAAGCCCGTAGCTTGCTGTGACTGCCTCAGTTTTCTTAACAGTACAAGCCGCGTCTCTTCGGCGCGTAGCTTCTCTCGTAGTGTGCGTAGACGACGCTCGCGCTCCCAAATCTCAGCGCTTGATAGTTCCTGGACGAGGACAATACGTGCGGTTGTTTAGATTAGCTAGTTAGAATATTTAGTGGCATTGGTTGTATAGGAGGTTGGGGTGTAAGGGAATCAAAAAGACTAAGAAATAATGGTATACCTGTCTGGTTTACGGACAATATAATGATGGTATGTAAGGTCGAGTAATTGGACCCAAGCATTTATTAGTGATCAATACATTTTTGTACAACAGAATGCAAGTGATGCTGTAAATCCCGACTGTCATTCGTAAATTTTGATATTTACTGAGAGACTACCCTGGTATAGTTACCCAGCACCTATATTGAAAAGGCCAGGTAGGCCAGTCCGTCTAAGCAAACTATACTGTATTCAGCTGCCCCCACCATAAATAGAAGCCAAAATTGTTGAGGCAAGTTAAGCAGATGATGATACTTTGTAGTGAGTATCAGCATATCTTGTATTCGGAGAGCACAAATTATCACAATCAGAAATCAGCATTCAGGGAAATTTGCGTCAAAATCGGTCCAATCAATTCTTAATTCATTCATTTTATTATGAATTTAGTAAAAAACTGTTATTTTTAGATTGCAATCATTCCGATTTAAACCTTATTGATACCAGATACGACCTCAATGATTATGATAATTTTAGTAGTACTCACTCTATGTCCAGCTATGGGCAGCGGCGGATCATTCTCGTCCTCCTCCGAGTCCTCATCGTCCCGCGGGTCGCGCGGCGACTCAGGCGCCGGCGCGGGCAGCGTGCTCGGTGTTATGGACACGTTCACACCGCCCGAGTTCAATTTACTGCTAACGTCTGGCAAGGAATGACGGAAATGTTAATGAAATAGTCTCGAGAAACTTCAAAGATCTGAAGTAGGTGGTGCCTTTATAAAGCAGTAATATGATGCCGTCTGACAGAGGACCTGGGAGCTTTTCAGGCACGCCTGCCTTAGCTGATCTAGAAGACCTTAAACACGAAGGTCGGCCGCGGAAAGACAATCTCATGAGGTTCTCGGCTGGTAAATATCTACTGTTTTCATGCGTCGTCTTTTCACAGACCATGGCAAGATATGCCATGGTCGACGGAAAGACGCTGTATTATCTCGCGCCGCATGCCCATTCATCTGCAGATGTGGTAAGGTGGTATAAGTACATTACTCTCCTCAAACGGTAGCATAAACTTTCGGCTTCCTCTTTCAAAAATAAAAAAATAATGAAAACTAGTAAGTATTTTTATACTTTAATTATATTTATCACGAGTTTTAATAACGCCTTTTATAATCCTTAGCGAAGTGTGGGATAAATAGCTTAGTTGCTTTGACCTCAATTAGCAGTTATTTCGTTTTTTTCCTGTGTAGTTTATCAAGACATTCCTTTATAATTCACTAGCGACCCGCCCGGGCTACGCACGGGTGCAAATTACAATACACAATCCTTCCTCGTTTATCGCTCTTTCTATTAGTGAAATTGTATCAAAATCCGTTGCGTGCTTTAGAAGAAGTAAGCAAAGCGGTAGAGGTATACAGCTACTTTGTTTTATACTTTTTACGGCCCGGTTCAATAATGTATCTACCTTTAACCAACTGTCAAATTAGCTACCAGCAGTAGCTGAAACGTCAAATTTGCCTTTCAAACCTGACGTTTCAGCTACTGTTGGTAGCTAATTTGACGGTTGGTTAAAGGTAGATACGTTATTGAAACCGGCCGTTAGAGATTGATGAAAGAAGAATTGATTCAACTGGTATCAGTACAGTAGGGACCGTTTTCCGCACTTAGACTCTCATTCGCTCCATTGTGTGTGGTTGACTAGTATCAATTCTTCTTCATAACGTGATTCATCAAATATACAGTGTACAATAGTTTCGTACATAGATTTGCCAGAGATCAACTGAACTTCATAACAACAAATGGTCAAGGGCTACAGACTGTAGGCAGTCAAAAATGGCAATGCCAAGTCTACATCCGCGACTAACAAAACGACTACTAAGCTCAGAAATAACCTCAGAACCATAGGGACAATTACGGGCCATTGCTCCCTTAACAAACATATCTTTAACATAGGCGCCACGGACAGCCCATTCTGCAGGGGCTGCCGAAGAAAGAGCCGCCCACGTTATCATAGAATGCGAAGCCGTGGCTATCCAACGTGAACAAATTCTCGGAACGATAGGTCGCTCCGCGAAACCTGTGGACAAGCCTAGGCTGGCTAACTTAGCCAGGACACTTCCGCACAACGAACCGAATGCGAGTCTAAGTGCGGAAAATGGAGTCCCTACTCTACTCTATACTGTACTAGCTGCTGCCAGCGCCTTCGCCCGCGTAAATGTCGGATATCATCCCAAGAAAACATACTTCCAATATGAAGTATCCTATGAAATATTCCAGGTCATGGTCTACTCGTGTACCAAGAATCATCCAAGCCGTTAAAATGTGAAGAGGTAACAGACAGACAGACAGAGTTATTTTTTTTTTTTTTTTTTTTAATATGGGTTTNTTTTTTTATTTAATATGGGTTTGCTCTTGACTCTAGTCTAGGTCATAGATGACAGAGACAAAGTCGACGATGGAGCGAGCTTACCCAGAAGAAGCCTGTTCACTCTAATTTTGAAGAGATTAGGGTCGTATGCGTTCGGAAACACAGACGCAGGCAGAGAGTTCCACTCCTTTTCCTATGCATTTATAATTAACGGTATCACCCGCGTAGTTCCCGTTCCCGGGAATACGGGGATAAAACATAGCCTATGTTACTCGCTGATAATGTAGCTTTCCAATGGTGAAAGAATTTTTGAAATCGGCACAGTAGTTTTTGAGTTTATTCATTACAAGCATACACACACAAAAATTAAATTTTTTCCTCTTTGTAATATTAGTGTACATGTACATATATATAAAACTCTTCCATTACTGAGTGACCGGCAGACAACGCACAGCCGAAACTACTGGTCGTAGAAAGCTGAAATTTGGCACGTAGCTTTCCTACACTCCGTAGAGGAGCCCTAAGAGAAGATTACCCAAAATTCCTACGCAAACGGGAAAAAACGGGATATACTCGTACGGAGTCGAGGGCAAAAGCTTGTCATATAAATATGGATGGGCCCATTAGGTGGCCACGTTTATTGCAGCGTTGGAGCTGTTGCAAGTCATCTTCCGTTCAGTTGAATGGACACTTGGGACACTCCAATGAATGGGACAATAGTATCAATGGAAGCACGCCGTTCTTGGATAGTCAGACTGAAAGTATTAGCATATATTGTCTAGGAGTGTGCTTGTTCGTTGATAACATTATTATGTGATACTGTTTGATTAGCTAAGGCACATATTTGTTTTATTACGTGACTTGTAAACCATAACGCAAATTAGGCAACAGTCGTTAGAAAAACTAGGTCAATGCGACGTCTTCACACGTGGTGTCTTCTTTATGATTCACATTATCTGTCGAAAGAGGCTGGATCCTGCGACACAGGGTATCCTAGTGCGGGATCCAGTATCTCACCTAAATATTGTTACACTTTTTATAACCCAATAAACTATTATTATTATTTATTATGCTTTATGTCCATTATTACAATGTTTGTAGGTAGGGAAAAGTTAGGCATTCAGTCTGCCTAACTTTTCCCAATTCTGTTGGGGTCGGCTTCCAGTCGAACCGGATGCAGCTGAGCACCAGTATTTCATATGGAGCGCCTATCAACTGGCTTCCACAGCCCAGTATCTGAGTAACACGGTACCACTTGGCAATTACTATGGTGTTAGATTTTCTGACTACCCGTAACGACTGGAAACGATATACGAATTAAAGCCGGGACCAATGTCTTAACGTGCTTTCCGAGGCACGGAGGAATCTCGGTATGAAAAGATGGATGGATTTTGGGAGGAGTGATTTGATAAAAAAGGGAGTTAGTGATAGCATGACGGCTGACAGGACAGAATGGAAGGGCACGAAGATGATGCGAGAAATTTCGGTACGTTAAAGATGGTCACACATACGCGGACCTCGACCTGGAAGATCAACCCGTCCGGCTGTTATTATTTAGCAGGTGCTACTCTAACGATAGCTATAACCCTTCATAAGCCCCAAATACTTAATTTTTGATTAAAAAGATGTGCGAGCCACATGGAATGTTGCAGTATTGTCTGGCGACATACATTCATGATAAACAAACAATCTCGCAGCTGTAAACAACGCCGCTCAAGTTTGATAATACTTTAACTTTTTCATGCCATTGGATAGAACTCTTTGCGCGGATCAAACTGATAGTATTATAATACTTTAGACTTTCTCCTGTATCGTGGGTGCGTTTACAAACATACAAAGTCACATACACAAACAGCCAGACCCGGAACAACTATCTGTAGGCCATACAAATATTATATATTATATAATATTATATTTATATTTTTTCCTTGCGGGAATCGAACCCGCGACACGCAGCGCAGCAGTCAATCGCTCAACCACTGCGCCAACCGTGACAGTTGGGATGAATGGATGTTTGTTACTCAGTCGCTCAAGAACGGCTGAACGAATCTGGATGAAATTTGACACAGAGGTAATTTATAGTCTGGAATAGCACATAGGCTACTTTTCATCCTGGGAGTATTTATGTAGTACCTACTCTTGGTATATTTTTTTTACTTTCACGCGAGCGAAGCCGCTGGAAGAAGTTAGTTTACTATTAATTTCCGGTGTACGGTTGCCACCTTTTTTTGAGAGAAAAATAGTGTTTTTTGTAAATCGTTGCAATAAAATAGTACTTTTAGAAAAGTCAGGGAAAAAGTAGTATTTAGTTTCAATTCATCTTTATTTTTTATTTATTTAAGATCCTCTTCTCCTTTCTTGATGTTTTTGGGAGGCATGCAAGAACCATAATCAACATCAAATTCTATGTTTCGGACAAGTCTGTCAGAGCATTTGGTTTTGCAGCCCTTATCATAAAAGCTTAAGAAAAAGCGAAATGCTCGTATATTCCAGGCTCCGAAAGGATACATTGTTTGACCTTTTATACAGAAATAGGAGTTAAGTTGTAAACTTATGCTGAAGAATGTTAGAATGACGAGAATGTAGGATACTAGAACGAGCGCAGCAAGCTCGACAATTTTGGCCTCAAACTGCTTTTTACTAATGTATTTCGGCCTTGTATGGTTTTTTATTAAAAATACTACTCTGCAATTCGGTTAACGATGAAAATATAGTATTAGCGTACATACTATATTACTTTTCTATAACTTCTTTGCGTTATGGAAAAATAATATAGTAGGTACGCAAATTGCACTATACAATAGCACTTTTATAATTGCCTAAAATTTAGTACACTACTATATAAGTAAGGGTGGCAACCGTATGTACAGGGGGTTTCAAGTACTAATTAATGACTTACCAGTGAAAGGCGCAGGAGTCGACATCGACGGTTTGCGGTGCGGCGGCGCGGCCGGTAGCAAAACAATATCCGGACTCTCCGCATAGCTACGCTGTTCCGAACGAGGGCGAAGCACCCGCTTTCCACTGGATCCCTACGCATCAATACACGTTACAGTTTTGAAGAACAAAAAAAAGTGGCCAAGTGCGATTCGGACTGGCCCATGAAGGGTTCCGTAGCAGCAAGTAAGATAATCCAAAAGTTCTTGTAGTTCGTTGTATCTTCGCACCCGCTACCGATCAAGCCACACCCCGTGCGAATTATAATTTTTATTTACTTAGGCACCTATTACAGATTTATTATTAGAAAATAATGGTTTACGGTTTATGCATAAGGTTTATGTTTTTGAAATTAAATGTTTTTTTTTTTATTTTCATATTTGAGTTGATTGAATGAAAGGTAAATTGCGGTTTACGATTTATGACGTATTAAAAAAAAACTACTTACTAGATCTCGTTCAGACCAATCTTCGGTGGAAGTTTGCATGGTAATGTACATCATATATTTTTTTTGGTTTTATTATTCTCTTATTTTAGAAGTTACAGGGGTGTCATTTTTGAAAACCTTTCCATCCCACACATATTATGGGTTTGATGAAAAAATTTTTTTGAGTTTCAGTTCTAAGTATAGGGAGCCCCCAATTTTTTTTTTTTTCTATTTTTGTGTGAAAATCTTAATGCGGTTCACAGAATACATCTACTTACCATGTTTCAACAGTATAGTTCTTATAGTTTTGGAAAAAAGTGGCTGTGGCATACGGACGGACAAACAGACAGACATGACGAATCCATAAGGGTTCCTTTTTTTGCCATTTGGCTACGGAACCCTAAAAAAGAAAAAACTAGTGTTGATGAATAGATGGAATAAGTGCATGGAATTCTAATAAAATAAATAAACAATTCATAATTTCCCGAGTAAATATTATCTGCTGGTGTATATGACTTTAATTAAAATAAAGAAAACTCATAAGTAGCTTTGTAAGTATCAAATGAAACATGATCATTGCCAGTGTTATTGAAGAAGGCTGTGTAACTATGGCTTGGCACTTGTTAAGCAGATTCCTGATTTGGATCCATTTATAAATTGAATATTAATTGAGTAGAGCCAATTTATTCCCAAAAATTTATTTGGAGTTAAGAATGTATAAACACTAGCATCCAAATTTTAAAGGTTTTTTTAGCAAAGGTATTTGACACATACTCAACTTCTCAAATTCTTAATTCAGCAATTGGTGTATACTATCTAAAGAGAATTTTAAGTTGCTGTTCAGTTGAGCACTCTGAATAAGACTGTTTACTGTTTGTATTAAAATATTAATGGGAAAATGCGGTCCCCCATGGAGCCACACCATAGAATAAATTGCAAATCTATATTAGCCAACGATTGTGATTATGGAAACTACCAGTCTCTGTAGCAATACAAGAAGACTGTGTGATGTAGTGAAAATATGAATAAACTAGGTTTTTACTAATAATGTATCAAACAATCTACTCACAATCCTGAGTTGTTGTACCTGAGTAAAATCATTACAATTTGAATTTACTTTTCATATTCATATACTATGCAGCACGGCTTTTCATACATGTTTGACTATCATCATCCAAGGAGTCAATGGCTAACTTCTTTCATATAGAGGTATTTACTTTTGATGTTTTGTGTTGTTATAAATCTCTTTTTAGACTTAATCCTGAAGGTAAGGCTTAACGAAAGCGTACCCTCAACTTCAAGCCACAAATTCGCCATATTTTTTGTCACATATTTGTGACATTTGGTGTACAGGGTAAGTTTTCGTTTGTCACATATACGTGACAATGGTGTTCAAAAGGTCATGAAAAGCTTGAGAAGAAATGATGAATTCAGACTTTCCAGTGGTTGAGACAAGTTTGGTGATAAATAAACTGACTTCTACTGACTGGTTTAAAAAATACTGACTTTTAATGATCAGATTACTTGCTCAATTGGAAGAAGATTAGAAAAGGTTAAAAAGCCGGAACAGAATTCTTTGTGTCAAGATAAATTTTGTCTTTTGAAGACTCAAATCCAACTAACAATATTACTTTTATGTAGAGGATAAAAATCAAAGAAATACTTTCAAGAGGTAAAATGTTTGTTTGTTTGCTTGACTTCCTAGGCTACATTTTATGTAAAAATGTGGCTATCAAAAGGCTTGGATAATGATGATCACAATAGTTCAAGCTCATATTATAATAAAACTAAATCTGACAAGAATTAGTTGGATATAGTTTTTCAGTTACACAAGGGAGCCTGGCTGCATAGTTTTAACTGTCTTATAGCTACAAGCATCTTATCTCACAATATTTCTCTAATTACTCTCAGATTAGGAAAACAAAGAATTTATTTTTAACGAGTTCAATGTTAAGGTAGATTAGATCATGTGATTAACTTATTAGTCACATCATTAACATGGATTTTAATTACAATGTTTTTATTAGTTTTATATAAAGATGAATTGATGGAAACTTTGTTTTTATAATATTTTGTTTTTAGTTGTTACTTTGTACTTACCCGGTCAATCTTTTTGTGGAAAGCAAAAAGAAAATAAAGAAATTAGTTTTGTGCAACATTTTGACATGATTTTATGTAAAATCAAACTGTGTACATTTAATATGCAATATTGTATAAACAGTTGACTTATACAAGTAGGTAAAAACATTTTACTCATTTTATAATCATTACTTCCTTCTAATGAGAAATCACAGATCATCAATAAATAATAAACTACAATGCTGGTAGCACACTCTTCCTTATGCAAAACAACTAAAATTATCTATGATTTGACCTCCAGCGGAGATGTATTATAGTATATGAGACATTTATGCACTAAGGTTTAGGCTACAAGAAAAAGTTATGATTTGTGTACCAGTGACAATTTTGTTAACTTTTTTAGTGATTGCTGGTTTGATTAGTTTCTAATTATGTTAAATACAATATTGATTATGTTACTCACATGTGGTGGAGGTTGAGCAGGCGTTATAGTAAGACCACTGGCCGTCAAAGCTCTTAGCTCGCTCAACTCAGGTGGCAATGCCCTGCATCATAGAAAAAATTACATAATTCCACAATATTTCCACATGTAAACAAAAATACAAATTCAATAATAAACTCACCTGACGCTCAGGTCGACCGCCGAATCGTCTACGTCCATTGTGGTTTAGTCACTTCTGTAACAATTACGTATCACAATTATACACAAATTATTTAGGACATCAATCAATATAAACAATACATATTTTAAACACTAATGCACTTAATCACCGTTTTGAATTGGCAAAAGGCTGAACAATATGTTTGGCAATGGATTATGTCGACATTACAATGAAATTGGTAATCATTTGGATCGATTTTTTGTCCAAATGTAATGCACACGCACGCATCACCGGGATGACAATTGACAAGACAACGGTCAATGGGCGCGAGTATCAAAATTCAGCGTCAATTTTAATAAAATATACCTAATTTCCAACACCGAGCACTAGTCACATAACTTCTTTGTAAATAAATAGCTGTATAAAAGTTCTTCTACGAGATAAACGAATTATAATTTGCAACTCGCAGTCACAACAGAATTCCACTCGCGGCCATTGATGACAGATAATACAGAAAATTAATTAAAAACATAGATAATTAGATACCATAGATTTTAGCATAGTCGATTTAATCGATTTTGGAAAAGCCATAAACCTCGTATGACGGGTGAGCTGCGGCTGTAGCTGTGTGTGGAACAGAGGGAGCTCTGCAGGGTTGCAGTGAAACCACTGCGACGAGCCCGACGAGGAGTGTGAAGTAGGCTGTAGACTGTGGGACAATTCACCAGAAACAATGAAGGAAGGGTCCTTCATTCAAACAGGGACTTTTAAAAATTATGTCAATGTCAAAACGAATTTGACAAAGCTGTCAACATCACCGATTTACATGTCGCTGTGTTTACAAAATCGTTGAACACACGTGATTTGTTTGAATATAGGTAGTGTTCTATCAACAAAATGCCAGGACCAGACTTATTATCAAGTCAAGGGCTTCGCCTTGACGGCCGGAGACCACACGAACTTCGTCGTCTTCAGTGCAAACTCGGAGTTTTTACTCAGCCCGATGGAAGCGCGTACTTAGAACAAGGAAACACGAAAGTTTTAGCTGCTGTTTACGGTCCTCACCAGGTAAGTTTAAGTACGCTTACTAATCTAACACCAGACTGAATAGGCACTAAAATTCCAGAGTTTGTTAGTTCCGAATCCTGGGTTGTTTGACATAGCCTCTCAGGGTCTAGAACCTTGGACAAGCAAAAATACATGTTAAATTGCTTCTAACACTACCAAAAGTCTGAATACACTGGGTTTCTTAATCAGGGGTCCACGGACCCCTGAAGCGTCTGTGGAATGAGTGCTGGGGGTGCATATCAGATAAGAGTAATAAATGAGTTTTACTCATATGTCTATTAGATCAACATGAATCATGAGATCCAAAGAGATATTGCATGCTGAATTAAAGTCAAAGGATGTTTGCAATTTGTGGTGTAGTTAAGGTAACAAGCTAGTCTTGTTAAAAAAGGAATATCTGTATGAATTCTGTTTGCCACAACATTCCTCTGTGATTCAAGACTTTCAATAGATATGAAAAATCACTAACTAATGACTAATCAGTATTTAATGTATGCCAATAATTCAAATACCTGTGACGTTTACCAACCCGCAGTGGTGTGCGCGCATAGGCGGACTTAATGCTAGCAAGGTATTCTATAGCACCCTTCAGTTTTTGTCAACAGATAAATTTTTGAACATTTGAGGGATGAATGCCTTTGTATTGTGATGTAATTGCGATTTTATATCTTACATAATCCGGGTGCAGGATGTTATAAGAATATTGTTATTGTTTTTCAGGCTTCAAAATCAAAGAGCTTACAAGACAGTGTTGTGGTCAACTGTCAGTACAGCATGGCTACATTTTCCACAGGTAACTTCTTACTCAAAACTATATTTCACTTCAGCAATATAGGCATATAATAATTATTATATATTTATAATATTTTTTTTTAAATAACTCATTTGACAAGGTTGACCACCTTATGATTCTCATCAACAGAAAATAATATAATATTGTAACCATCATAGTTCTTTTGATTTAAAACTGTTCGAAAATAGCTTAATATTTACATATCTGTCACACAACAGCGATTGCCTAGCACCACATAACAATGATCAAAATCTATCAATATACTAAAGTATAGAATACTCTATGACACACCCTTTGACTCATTGCCCATTGTCTTTTTTCCAAAAATTTTATCTTATTGAAATAATTTTGGCTATTGACGTGAACAATTAACAATATTACAATCAGAGTTCATCAGTCATGCATGGGACAGTTTTTTTTTGTTTTAAGACAAAATTTTAAACCTAGGTATGTAGTTAGGTTTAGTACATAGGAATAGTATTTAAGTTACTTAATGTGCCATCGTGGACACTTGCGGTGAACCACTTTTGAACCTTATTAACATGTTCACCACAAATGTCTGCAATGGTACATTTAAGTATGCATAATATTAAGTTCCGTTCAAATCAGTTATTTAATTTCCAATAATGAGGATGCATTCTTAACAGTTGTTTTTTGAAAAATTGAAGGTTTTCATGTTTTTGTAGGTGAGAGGAAGAACCGACCGCGCGGCGATCGCAAGTCACAAGAGATGTCCATGCACTTGAGACAGGCACTGATGGCGGCTATAAAAACGGAGCTGTACCCTCGCTCACAGATTGACATCTATGTAGAAGTATTACAGGTGAGCACTCTCTATCCGTTGGATGTGAGAAGCATATGACCAATCGATGTGGTGACATGTGGGGCAGGCAAGTCCAGCTGTAGACGTCATTTGTCTAAAATATGATAATGATGACTCTCAATAAATTTCAATTTTTTGCAACCAACTAAGTATCAACTTTGGTGTTCTATATTTAAAGTTAATTTTTAAGTGACAATTTGTATTGAAGAGGGCCTTAAACCTCCGACCAATCCGTCATGAAAGCCTCTGTCATGCTATCGCAAGCGTTTCCTAGTTCTTCCTCGGCGACGGCGGCCGACCGATAGTAGAAAGTGTTCCTTTTGAGAAAGGAACTTTTTGTTTCTAAAGATTCATTTTTAAACCAATATCCAACCTATAAACTCCTTCCTTCCAGGCAGATGGCGGCGCATACTGCACAAGCGTGAATGCAGCCACACTCGCGCTAATCGACGCCGGCATTCCCATCAAGGCGTACGTGATCGCTTGCACGGCGTCTCTCGCGTGGAAGAATGGTAAACCGGAGCCTTTGGTGGACGTGTCGCATGTAGAGGAAGCGGCTGGAGGGGTCGTGCTGACTGTTGCTAGTATGCCTAGTACTGGTGAGTTGAGAAAATACCTAAGTTGTTTATAACCTTCAGTATTCAAGTGCCGTTTCCAGGGTTCCTTACCCGAAGGGTAATCAACAGAACCCTATTACTAAGCCTCCGCTGTCCGTCCGTCTGTCTCTCAGCGGGCTGTATATATTATATTGTGTATTATGTCGCGCGTCAAATGCTGCCTAGTGGATAAGAGGCTTCATCATGAATATGTCACTGGGAAATGGCAAACGCCGTCAGATTGTAAAATATTAATTATTATTTTACTAAACTATTTCATTTGGGTGGGATTTATTGTATACAAAATATATCGAGAACTTACAATCTAATCAAGATTTATTACAATCTTACGGAGTCTGCAATTTTCCGGTGACAAATACAAACTGGTTTGTTGCTGAGCAAAATTGCAATATTCCATGTTTCTAGCAGCCTAACAATATGGTTTTCCAAAAATTCCACGGAATTATTTATGCTGAAGACTACTCTTTGTTTGCAGACCAGAGTATGCAGAATAGACTGATCGTAATTTCCGTAACATCAACACATTTTTTAAATATTATGTTACAGGAGAGATAGGATTAATAGAAATGTCCCACAGACTGCACATGGATTATTTTGATACAGTCTTGAGCAGAGCTATGCAGGGATGTAAGGATATTGAAGTAAGTGAACAACTTTTTAAGCACAGCCCAATTCCTCTCACAGTTAGTCGTCCCAGCAGAGCACATTATACAACGTGTAACATAATAAACGCAATACCACTTAAGGGGTCCTTGTACTCATCATTATGAACAACTTTTACTATGGAACCAAAACTGAAATCGCGAAAAAAAATCAGCTGTTCCATACATTTCTGTGCGCATAACTCGACAAAATGTACTGAACAGCTAATTTTTTTCGCGATTTCGGTATCGCACCCATAGTAAAAGTTATTACCTATAATGACGAGTACAATGACCTGTTAAGAGGCGTTTAACCTTTTGAACGCCATTGTCACGTATATATGACAAGCAAGCGCAAGCGTTGTTTGTTGAAAGCAAGAGTTGTACGCCCAACGTCACCAATATGTAACAAAAAGTACAGCGAATTTATGGCTTGGCGTCGGGGGCACGCCGATGCGTTTATGCTCTGGCGTTCAAAAGGTTAATGATTGCGTTAATGCAGATGGAAACATCCAGGTCCGTCTTGACATGTAGTAGCCGAATCTAACAATCCCAATATATTTTTCAGAGAGAACTAGACAAAACAGTGCGGGAGTATTTAGCTGAGGGCTGGACGAGGTCAACAGACGATGTGATTATTATCTAAAATAAATACATATAATTATTTTCAGTCATTGTGTTCAATTTTTTGGTTGCAACCCTTTCCTTCAACAGCCTAATATTAACCTTTTCACCGCCAAGCACTTCTATAGAAGTTCGGGATTTTCGTGCCACCAGCGCCACAACTTCTATAGAAGTTGTTTATTTTAACTATCTTATTAAAAAAAAAATACTGTGATTAAAAGCTTTGTTTCATTTTATTATTTAAGATAGCATTGTCTACTACCCTGTCTTTTATTTTTCTACACAAAATAAGCCCTAGTTTGTCCTAAAATCGGCAAAAACAGAAACTCCGAATTTTGTTACTTTCCTCAGAACGCCAATCACTTCATATCAAGTTGGCCAGTGATGTGCCGTGAAAGGTTGATTTCACCATTGAAATATTTATAAATACAGAAAGTTACGAATATCGAAAACAATTTGAGGTCAATAAAATATGAACTTAGTTATCTACTTCATTACAAAGGATAGTAGATGAATTTCGGCCTTCAGGTAGATGCCGATACGTAATTATAAAGTTGTTACCAATTCTTGTCGATAGTTATTTTCCCATCTCTACAAAACAATTGGTCGTCTATGCCCCTGTGCGCCACCGAGTGCCACGAACTACTATAGAAGTTGGTCAGTGACGTCATAGGCGTGCGGCTGTCAAGGTCACTTTGGCATAGTGCAGCACAAAATCGGATTCGCGCGCACGCATCTTTCTTTCTTTCACTTGATAACAAATAGAAAAATGAGTGAAGAACTTGATTCGGACGAACTTCTTAAAATTTTGCAAGGTGTGGAATCGGACTCGGAGTATTTTGTGGAGAACATTGAACCAGAAGATAATTCTGAGGTATGTCTAACTGGATGATAATAATAATGTTTATTCATCAAAGAGTAGGAATTCAATAAGTATGTAAACGTAAGTATGTATGTGATGGGTAAACGCTACCGATACATGAGTTAAGAAAAGAACAGAAACAACACTTAAAAAACAATGCTTTGATAAGTACACGGCTACAAGCGTGATAGAATTTAAATATATACTTACTTTCCATTTCAAAAAACACTTTAAAAACAATTAAAAATTCTGCTACTTAGATACCTACGGTAAAAAACGTTGACTGAAGTTATTAAAAAAACACAGGAATAAACAAAAATAGAAGAAAGAAAGACCATAGACCCCATCCCTGATCAGAATCGAATTCAACGTGCCCTCAGTGCCAATAACTTGATATGAAGTTAAAGAATGAGATCATGAAACAAATAGAGATGTACCCCATTCCTTATAGTTCTAATTGAGTTTTGTATTAGTTTCTTTGATACTCATAATTTCTACTGTTTTTTCTTATTAAGAATACTGTGAAATAAAACAAATCTGGAAATATTTAATCAGTTTTTATTTATATTCGTAAAATCAACTTTAAATCTTAACTTTACGCGGACAAATCTTATTCATCGATATGACGATATCCCCATCACTACTGTTTACTGTATATTTAGTTATACATTTATAGCTTGGCGCTCGGCGAGGCATTGCGTTTTGTGTACGTTGGCGGCGAAAAGGTTAACAAAGCAGTGGTTTTATGTATAGATTTTTTGTGTATTATTACTTACAACTATAAAATATAGTCAGGGTATGCCCTAGAAAGACGCACACTGCTTTTAAGAGTATGCAAGGATCGTAGCGGGTGGCGTTAAAGAGCATCTGCCCATCCCATGAGAACTAAAAAATACCAAATAAAAAACACAAATAGACTTACATATTTATTAGAGATCTGAACAAAATAAGAAATTAAATTATATGTACAGTCTATGTTAAAACTAACTAAATTAGAGGTAAGTTAATAGGTACACACTTTTTCCATTACTTTGCTTATTGTATGGTGAACAAAAACTTATTTATCGAAACGTTCTATGGCAAACGAAAAAGTGACGTATTTTGAGTCAGCAAAAATTGTTACAGCAATAGCCAGCTTATCTAATGCAAAATGAAAAAACAAAAATAAATATATTTTTTTAAAATATCGGATGTAAATATCAGTCCATCCGTTCCTGTGATTGCACACACGAAATAAATAAAATGTATCTTTGAATAAATAAAACAAGTACTATATTGTACTTAATAAGTCCGCATTGTACAAAATTCCACGATATTGCACTCGCAAGGACCTAACCAAAATAATTTCGCTTCGTTTGAAGCCTTTGTTAAAACCGCTAATAATTATTATAATTTTTAAAAATGTATAAAAGTTCTTTTCGTCTTTACCGCGTAACATAATTGCAATATTTTAAAATAACTAGACCATATAAAATATGCGTATAATGACATTGCGAACAACAATGTAAGTAAAGGTAAGGCCAAAATATTATATGGGATATAATTTTTATCTTATTACACTGAGTTGCTAAGGCACTCATCTACATTATCATCTATATATAGAAAAAAATCTTTTATGCGTAAGCAAAAGGGAAATAAGTGGGCGTTTGAAAAAAAATGTCGTCCATCGCGTTTACATGCAAAACAAATATCTCTCAATTCCAAAGGAGACTTAAAACTAGTTGTATAATACGAATAAATGTTTTGTCACATCTTTATGGCTCCGATGTAAGCTTTCGAATTAGCGACGAAATGGTTCCACAAAAACCAACGCAGTGAAAGGATGATTACGAGTATAGGTATCCTGTAAACCCCGTGTAATTTTAAGCGGCCCAATAGATGAAGACGCAGCTTTTTATTTATTTTTTAGTAAATGTGATGCGTAGTGTCCCTTAATTGACAAAAAAATTGCACATATAAAAATTGCACATTCCTTATTTCAAGCAGTGATGTGTAGTTTGACTCACATCCGCGATTATAATATACTTTTTTATTAACCTTCAAGCGGTCGCGCGGCGTCGAATCGACCGCACTGGATACATTTTCATTCATAATATACAGATTTCTAGTCACAAGTATTTCTCGTTTCTAGTAGTCTGTCATTAGTTCAATACGCATAAAAACTATTGCACTCCCTCCTTCTCCGAGCCTGATTTTGTTCACTTCTGGATGCGCGTAGGCGTAGGCGTCGGAAACGACTACACGTGCCTGATTGTAATTTTTACCTTGACGACACGACTGTTTCTGAAGTAATCTAGACCAGAGTTGATAATAAACAACGATACCAATTATTAGATCTTAATATAGCTAGTAAAAATTAAAAACATCTAAGTAAAACAACAAAACTCTCGAAGGAACAAAACTTTCTGGTGTTGTCCTTAATTCAATGAAAATGGTTTATTTTTATAATTTTGTTTTAATTCTTTAAAATTAAAACAATTTGGTTCCTAGCTCAAAAATAGATAATTTCAGGATAAAAATATTAATTAATCGGTGTTCTAAATCCCTGAAATTTTCCGTAGGTCATTTAGGTTACGCGCGACCGCTGCCGTTTCAAATAACCACGCGCCCGCTTGAAGGTTAATACAAATTAAACACGCACGAATTAGGAGACTCACTATATCTAGAAATTAGTTTTACCTGTGCCATAATGTGACGCACGACCTTAAATACAATTGGTCTGTAGCTGCTTTCCTAAACGACAAAAGACAGCTAATGCATCCTCAGAAAACCAATTCTAATGTTCCGTTCCCTAATCCGTAATAAGTAAATAAAAGGCCTAACACCAAAGATGACATGACATACAAGCTAATATTAGAGAATATCTGCATAAACACTTGACAAAATCGAGTGCATACTACTGTAAATTCCTTAGTATTAATTGCGTGATAACTTGATAAGACATGCCAAGTGCGTGATAAAGATCTAGAAATATTTATGCAGATTCAATTATGAATACAGTACATGGACTAAAATGTCCCAATCTATCTTTAGAAAGACTATCACACGTATGAGTAACATAGACAACGTGCTACGACGAACTTATGAGCTACATCTTCGTCTGGGATATTCGTTCAACTTCCTACACTATAACACTGATTCCTAAGTTGATTATTCAATGTCATCTGGTGTAAGGCCTAAAACAAATACATAGTACAGACGTCCTCTTGACGTCGCTAACCCGAGAGCTGCTTAGTATACTTAACGACAGCTATGGTAGAAAATACTAAGCTTTAATATAAGTGAAGTTGTGAAGTTGAAACGCATAATATTTAGTTGGCAGCCGCGGGTTCGGCCGCCACCGGTTTTTGACTAGATTCACCCACCGCCGCCGCATCTGAGGAATGAAAAGAAAATAGTTAAGACATGATTGGTATCCTTCCAATATTGTCAATGTGAAAGTCTGTGAGGATGGATGAATGTTTGTTGTTCTTTCAGGCAAAAACTTCTCACCGAATTTTGATAAAACTTACAGTAGAATATAAAGCTTATACATCAGAAAAACACATAGGCTTTAAAAATTATATAGCCTATATGTGTACCAATTCTCTATGTCATAGGAGTCACCGACAGCCCACTTTGCAGAGCCTGCATGGAGGAGGACGAGACAGCAGCACACCTGCTACTAAGCTGCCCGGTAGTCGCTGATTACAGGGCTAAGTACTTCGGTAACCCAGGTACCCTTTGTGAGATAGTTAGTAACACCAAGGCGTTGCTGGCCTTCCTTGGGGAGCTGGGGTGGATCGAATGACACATTTGTCCCACCTGCACGCAAAATACGCGCTTAGTCGTGGAGTTGCGGAAACCAGCCCGAGTTACATACATACANAACCATACAATGGATCAAAGGACACAGCGAATCCCGAGGCAACGATGCAGCGGACGAACTCGCCAGAAGGGGGTCGAGTATGATGACGATAGGACCTGAACCTATTGTACCACTCCCCTTCGGTCACCTACGCAATCTGGTAAGAAAACGTACTAATGATAAACATCACAAGCTATGGATTGACCATACTGAGTGCAGGCAGGCCAAAGAGGCACTTCCCTCTATTGATGGCCGTTTCACGAAAAAAGCCCTAAGACTTACTAAACAGCAGTTGCGTACAGTCACAGCCGTCACAACTGGCCATGGGTCTTTTAATAAACACCTCTATGTCATAGGAGTCACCGACAGCCCACTTTGCAGAGCCTGCATGGAGGAGGACGAGACAGCAGCACACCTGCTACTAAGCTGCCCGGTAGTCGCTGATTACAGGGCTAAGTACTTCGGTAACCCAGGTACCCTTTGTGAGATAGTTAGTAACACCAAGGCGTTGCTGGCCTTCCTTGGGGAGCTGGGGTGGATCGAATGACACATTTGTCCCACCTGCACGCAAAATACGCGCTTAGTCGTGGAGTTGCGGAAACCAGCCCGAGTTACATACATACATACATGTGTACCAATTACACGCGAGCGGTAATTAGTTAAATTAGAATGTCAGCCCATTACAAGTCTCTATTTATAAAATACAAAAAAATTAAGTAAGTTAACACATATTAACATATTAGTCAGGATTTGGACAAATAGGTAAGTGTGGAACATTTGAAAGTAAATCCACTATTGCACTTGTGAGCCAAAGTTCATCAATTTGTGGTTGAACTTCACTCTTTTTTAAATTAAAACTTGAAACACGGACTCAAAAATTGGTGCTGCCCCGGCTCTTGTACTCGGAGATCATATAACACAAATAGTGTACTAACACTTGTGTTATATGATCTCCTCGTTTATAAGTGATACTGACCATTGTTAGTCTTGTTGGGTGTGTTGTGTGGTGAGCTGTTCTGCGACTCGCTGGTGCTGCCCTCGGCCTCACCAGTCTCTCCAGCTGATGAAGCGTTCTGAAATTCATAATATACAGATTATTTATCAAATAAATTCGACAGAGAAACATGAAATAATGGTAATCTTGTTGTTTTTGCTCAAAACTGACATACCAATAGCTATAATTATATTTTTCTTTGTTTACTCAGTTTCCTTTTCTAAAATGTTACCTGCACTATGGCTGCAAGTTGGGATTGTATCTGAATCATTTTAATTTTATTCCCTGTATTGTTCATAATTTGGCTGACACCAGCTGGAAGTGGAAAGCAAATGATGAACTAAATTTGCATCCAATTGGAAAAAGCCAACCTATGTGCCCAGCAGTACTGAACTGCTATAAGCTGTGATATTTATACTCAGCCCAACAAGTACTGACACAAATATAAATTATTAACTGCCAGGACAACAGAATAATGAAGAAGCCTTCCGGTTCTGGAATCTTGAGCAGTAAAGGCTTACAGTATTTTAAGCTATATTATCATATTAGAAGTAGTGTAACATTTTTTTTATTATCTCAAGCAGATGAAGTTGCGGGCAGAAGCAAGCATAAATTTAATAATAACTCACCCTATTCCTATTCCTTGGAATCCTTGGTTTCGGTCCCTTCGGCTCCTTGGTGGGGTCGAAGTGGCAGTCAAATATCTCAATCAGTTCTTTTATATCTTCCTCCTTAGCAGTCACTGCCAAAGATGCCATCTGCTTCTCCAAGCCTGAAGATATTATTTGAGTTAATTAAAAGGTGGGTTCGTAAAAAGCTGTCAAGATAAGGTAGCCCTTCGAAGCTTGGATGTTGACCATCATTGGACTAAAACCACCAGTGCTTGGTGGCCATCCCATCCATACATGCAAAACGATTTGGGGAACACTTTCATTGTGCATGCAGCCAAACCATGGAATTCCCTGCAGGAGTCCCTGTTTCCTGATTCCTACAATCTGGGGGTCTTCAAATCAAGATCGACCACATCGCTTTTGGTCAGGTGAGATTGTGGTAAGTTTGTCAATAATAATTGATAAACTCGCATTTGACCACATTATTATATCAACATCTAAAACTATCACTATACATCCCAAACTAGCATTCCATGTCGAGAGGTCCAGTCGCTTCCGAAGTAAACATTGAGATCCCTTTTCTGATCATTCATGTTAATCATTTGGAGAGCACCCCAATCTAGTCTCAGGGGCGGTGCCCGCAACTCGTGTTACCCAGTTATTGGGTTGTGGAGGCCAGATAGTCAGTCGCAAATATTTGTACTAAACTGAATTCCGTTGAAAGTCCACCCATATAAAATTGTAACAAGGCTAGGTACTGTCAGACAGATAGACTCACCGACAAGCTTCTGCTCCATCCAAGCTTCCTTGAGCTGGTCGTACAGCAGGCCGGCATCAGCCAGCAGACGGCGCAGCTGAGTTACGCGCTTGCGCTCCGGCCGCGCTGAGCGCAGCAGCGGAGCGAACACTGGCCGGAACGTGTTCTGCCTGAGATTGACAAACAAATGGGTAACGTCAAAAACTGTTAAAAAAAAGCTTTCGCAAACCTCCAAAGGGCCTCCGACCAGACGGGTGTTGTCTGGAGGCAATTGCCCAATAGTTGTTTGACTGACACTGCTTTACCCCTCGATGTATAATGCAGTAATTATACGGGGCCAATACTACGTCATCACATCACTTACCTCTCCAGCAGTTTCTTGAGGCTAGCGAGCGCCTCGAGCTCGGTGTGCACGGGGCGAGCCCACGCGCGCGCTGTCTCCACCATGTCCGCGCTGGCGGAGGCGCCTTCACCGCCCGCTCCTACCTCCTGCTGTTCGCCTGGTAAAAGAGGTCAACGTTATTCATTTTGTTGAATAAATCTAGACTGTCGCCCATCCAAAACAACTTCTTTCTATGAAATGAGAACAACCAGTCACCAGTCCTATAAAATATCTTAGGGTTGGTGAAAATATCACGAAGTCTAAAAGACAAGCCGACCCGAAGTATTGTGCTGTCATATTAATAATGGAAAATTCATCTTAGCGCGACAAATTGCGATGACAATTACAGGGAAGACATTTTGAAACGGATTAAGCTAGCAAGGCTAGAGTGTGATGTTATATGAGTCATCAATCAGAAATTAACGAAAACAGGATATTGACACATAACGTGATTCTATTTATGGCAATTCAGGAAAACTAGTAACAATAGAATTTGATAATAAGTCAACATTATAAAAGTATCAAATAGTAGTAAGGAAGGACAGCAAAGAAAAAAAATATGAACAGGACAAACATGAGCATACTCATGAATCACTGAGAATTTTGTAAATCCTTGAAATATATAATATTTCTAATCTCAATTCCCAACAAATGCTAAAGATGTAAAATTATCTTTGTAAGTCCTGAACCGATTACAATATTCTTTCACTGATAGAAAGCTACAGTGTTGCAGAATATCCTGGAATAATGATTGGTTCCAATTGGATAGACCAACACTTTTGACTGGGATCCCAGAGCTGCCACATATCCCTTATTTTCTCACTAACAAAATAAATGGGAGTAGTATGTACTTTTGAAATACGCATGCATCCCTGCTAGCTTGGGCCGACGGCCAATTTCTTTTTTTGTTAGAGGAAATAAGAGATCTGGCAGCTCTGGGATCTTATTCCATAAAGATTAGGAGAACTAGAATTTTTACACGGTGCACCTGTGTTTGCGCACACTTGTGCATTATATCTGCCGATGGCTAGTCCCAGCTGTAATTGGCCTCCGTGACCCATTTTGGTCTGGCAGACTATTATTGGTTTAGGATGATGAGAGGTCTCTTACCCTGCGCCAGATGCTCCACAATCCTGTAGGCAGCGGTGGCTCGCTCGAGCGCGCTGTCCACAGACAGCGAGTCTGCGTCGAGCAGCACCCGCGCCAACACGCGCAGGGACACAGACTTCACTGTGGCCTTGCATTTGTCTGCGGCCAGCGCATAGCTGTCGGCGAAGCCGGCGACTATTGACGTGAAGCGGTCGAGAAGCTTGTACCTATGAAAAAGGAAATTCGTTGTCAATACATGAAGATCGATTTAGTTAAATGCTATCAAACCACCGTGTTTTTTTATTCGTAGTTTCTAATGAATTCGATGGCATGGCAAGACTATACCAAACGAGCTAATGCTCATTCAAAGTCAAAGTCAAAGTCAATTCATTTATTTCAACTAGACCATTAAAAGGCACTTTTGAACGTCAAATTTACAGTTTAAAATTAAAATATAAGTGACTCTAGTTGTCCATTCGCAAAAAGTAGATTCTTATGGAGAAGAACGGACAAGAAACTCCATAGTTACTCTTTTCAAATATAAGTTTTACAATATTTTGTATACATAGGTTCATAGGTTCTATAAAACTGATGATCTCTCTCTACTTGGGACTTACTAGGACTCCGTTTTGCGCACTTTCCATCGAGGAGAAGAAGAATCTGGTTTCGAATGACGAAGGCGAACCATGTAAGACTTTATTTATATAAAAAAAAACTAAGATTCATTCAGTCCATTGTGTACTCCACTAGTAAATGAAGTGATTCTATTGGTTCTTAACAAACACATCCCTCGCTACGCATACTCGCACACCTCTAGTGGAAACGCACACTCCCTTACAGTCATGATAATCAAACTATTTGATGCAAACAGGGGTAGAGCATTCTTCCGTTGCTCTAAATTCATACTAAAATGTCAAAAAGATGAAGAGGTATGCCCTTGTTTTGATTCTATGAGCTTTTGGTCTAAGTAAGCCTACCTTCATAAAGAAATAAAGTATTTTATTCAGCACATCACACAATCATAATACAGCAAATATCACACGTTGCAGAACACCAACATTTACTAGATAATTGTCAATATGTTCCTGCTGTTTAACTTTATTTGGGTTCGTCGCAGTAGCAGTACTTCCATTTAATTTATCTCAATATGCAAAACCATAAACATGAAAGTAACTAAACTCCGCCCCTAAGACGACCCACTGACCAACATAACTTCACGGAAATATCTAGATACATATGTGTAAGTTTCGGAAGAAAAGAAAACTGCCAAACACCGTATAACTTGAACCCATTTTTATAAAATTTAAAAAAAAAACATTTTCACGAAACTGTTTTCATTTGACAGAATACCTATCAATATCCAACACACGATTAAAAACGATAAGTCCCGTGTTCCCATTCAAAATCACTCCGGTAATAAAATAATTTAGACTAGCTCGATAGCAAATTAACCTCAACAAAACGCCAAAAGCTGCACTATACCATCCCCAATTTGAGGTTAGAAGAGCCAATTTTAATCATCTTGCGATCTACCGGTAGATAACGCAAACACGTTCGCTTAGGGTTGCTGAATCTGTACTATCCCCACACTACCCCTTGCTTTTCTCTCCCAACGAATGAACGTCATCTGTCTATGATAACGGGGCATCGATACATACACAGCTGAGTGGTCAATTGCAAGAGGGCGCAATTGAGTACCGTTCGGTAGGTAATAGTTCAGTGTGAGTATTAGGGTACAAAATTATGGACGGTTGCCTAAAGATGTCGTTACTGGTGATAAGTTTTATCAGCTGAATGGAGATGAAATACCAATACGTGGCAATATTTTATTATTAGTTGTTACTGTTTTTTTTTTGTGATGATCAATTTTTCTACTATAGGTTTAAAGAACTGATTGAAAAGATGATATTTGGGGCGCATTACTTATAGTTTTAGATTTGAAGAGCAAAAATTCGTTATTCATATTAGATAACTGGTTGTAGAAATATTTTTTTTTTTTTTACTTTTTTCTTCCTTTATGATAATGTCTCATATGAACGTATAGCGAGAGATATAGAACCATTCAGTCATCCCTTAAAATGCTTGCTAAAAATACACTGAGCGATGCCTTCTCTATGAGGTCTCAATAGCAAAAAAAAATGGAAAACCCTAGATAGATTAAAGGCATCTTGACTTACCTAGTAAGAGCTTCCAGGAGCATGGTGGGGCTAAGACGACGAGGCTCATGGTAGATGAGGATCACGCTGCCGTCTCCCTTCTCCTTTTCCAACCAGTCCAGGAAGTCGGACAAAGCCGATATCTCAGACTTAGTTTTCAATATCTGTTGGAAAAACGTTGAGTTACGAAATATGTCGATATTAAGAACACCGAGCCACCTCGGCGGCCACTACTAGAGAAGGTGTCAAAACTTTCAATAAAAACCTAGCGTGTCAGTAAATGTAACCGTTTACGCATAGGTATTCACGGTTCGTGATCATTCTGAAAATGGCGCTACGACAAATAATTTTAACAATGGCGTGCTGATAGACTTGAGTACTCACTGTCGCCGTTTTAAAATGTGTCGAACTGAGCAACGAACAGAGCCGAGCAAAGAGCCAAACATCGCTACGACTATTTTCACGATCATTCTAGCGAACGCTCTAGTAAATGCTCGTCGTATTCTTCACAGAGATGTCAAACAACAATGACAAAATTGCTCGGCTCGGCAAAAAGCTTCAAGCAAATTAACTGTCGTTCGCTAGAATGCTCGCTAAAACGCTCCTGTTTGTTTTAAACAAAAGAACATTCGCTAGAATGCTCATTACCAGTGAATGCTCAAGTATATCAGCGGCTTTATTTGAGTAAGCTTTAGCGCCAGGAAAAACAAATGACGATCTTAAAAGGATTATTGTTCGAAAAAGTTCAGGTTGCATCTTTAATAAAAAGTGCGTTTAGCTAAGCCCAGGGCGGGAAGTCATGACATAGTTACCGTCACCCCACCAGCCCCCTGAACTTAGATGTAACTTTGCCAATTTTATTGAATTTAAAAAATACGAGTCCAAAATTTTTTGTTAATCTAACTACTGAGTTACTGACTAAATAGAATTGTTATTTTTCTATCCAGGAAAATACCCTATTCTCCAATATCAGAAGTGGGACGAACTTAACGTAAACATCTTGTTACAAATAAGGAAAAATCGACTAATCTAGAAGTTGCTAGCTGTTGACTGTTAATAAAACACTTTGTTGCACAAGTTGACTGCCTAAGGTACGCCGTGCCGGCCGTCCGTCAAGCACCAGATTTTTAACCCTACAACTTAAGAAATTAACTTACCTTGTGAGTATTAGTGTCTTTGAGCATGCGGTAACGTCCCACAGTCACCACGCGAACGTTGTGACGGCGGCGCGCACCCGGGTTCAGGTCTCCGTAGGGCATGATGTACTGGGAGTACGACTGCTTCGGGGTGTATGCGGCTATCTGGCATATCTAGAACAATGACAAATATGTTATACGGAAGCTAGACCAAAGGGGGCTTGAAAGTATTAAGCTTTGTTTTCGCGTCGAATAAAATGTTGCAAACTAGCATAATCTTGGTATATGTTGCTAAAGAACTGTTACAACCACACCACACTGAGTTTTATATGTAAAACATGTCAAACATACAGCGATACATAATAATCATGTTGCTGCAACAATATAACGCCGCATCTTAAGTTTCATATAAATACGAGGCTTTGAATAAAATATGAGTTTAAGACTTTAACCGATTAATTGCGGCACCCAGTTTCGAAAACTTCTTGCTGTGGCGGTAAACAATTATTTCAGGACGGGCGTGCCTAACGACACGTAGTTTTAAATCTAAATAATATCCAGAAACGAAGGCTACAGGCTTGTTCTACATGAGAAATAATTGTAGTTTCGTTCTGGGTAAACCCTTCTGAAACAAAATTTGAAAGAGTTTTAATCGATTTCAAAATGGCACGCTTCTCGTGTCATACGCCATACGTTAAAAAAACATGATGAAACGACTGTCGTGCTATCCACAACGAATCGGTTAATGGCTACTTGTTCAAACCAGGGTTTATTTTTTAACTCAGAATTAGTTGCTAACACGAGGCCTATATTTCATACATAAAGGCCCCAGGTTAGCCACCACTAACAAGGTATTAAACATTCAGTTTTGAAATCGCATTCACACAAATGGCATATGACTTACTGCCATCTGTATATCAGTCCAAATGGTCCCTACACTCAAAGCTCGAACATTAACTAAAATACTTCAGACACTGCTGTTAGTGTTGCCATCTATCTAGTTTATATGGCAAGTGCAAACAGCGCCACGTGAGCGTATAAAACGAGGCGTGGCTCTGTCTGGAAGAACGCCCGCTAGATGCATTTTATAGGAATGGTTGGAGAGAAACACGTTGCAAATTAATATAATTTTGGTAACAGGAGATCCTATGTGAAAAACATACATGTCTGTGTTATGGCGAATATTTCGATTGGATATCAACAGAATTATGACTTGATGATGAAGATGGCTTTGTTCTGACTGTGTAAGTTTGAAATAAGGGGGCAGGTTGAAAAAAACTAGAAATACCAGAGAAATATAGTCAAATTAATTATTATTTAAGATGTTCTTAGCAGACCTATATTGGTTTTTCAAGCCTTGAAAACATTCTGTCCTGAGTTAAAAAAAGAAAAACTTTTTTTTTTGACATCATTCGATAGAGTCAATTGTAACGAAAAATTCTGCTTAAAAACATTGCTAAAATAACTTTATTATATGGCCATTTTAGCACTTCTAACCGTAGCAGCGTCGCAATACCGCACAAAAAGAAAAAAAAAACACAAAAAGTTATATTTTAACTAAACAAAGTGTTTGGGCGAAAAATTAGGTAAACATGCATAAAGTCAGATCCGGTCCTGAACTGGAGACCACCGGTTACCCCTTTGTTGCCCGGTAGTAGCCGTTCAGCCACCCTGACTTTGATAAACGCCGCCAAATTTACGTCGGCATTCGTGCTCGACAGATGCACTTATTGTTAAACAAACATTAAGGATTTGGAATTTTTCAAAAAAAAATGTGGGTAGTTTGTTAAAAAACAAAATATTGATTTATATATAGACTTTCAAGGTTACGGCAATTTAAAAAAAAAACAGTCTCTTGTAGTAAGGAAGGGTTATTTCTATTATATCGGCGACAATTTTGATCTACCGGCTGCAACAAAACTAATGTAAAACAATGATAAGATTCAATCATGAAAATTTTGATTTATTTATCGAATTATTTATATGAAATCTCTTCTTCTTCAGACTGAACAGTTTAAAAAAATCCATTTATAGACCATAATTCTGAAAGCCTAGATTGTTCTATAAAATAAAAACTTTCTCTCGGAAATTTTCCGAGAGAAAGTTGTCCAAAAGAAGCTCGAATTTCATCTTAGAATCAACAAGTAAAACCAAATAGAAGCTTGTAAAGTTATTCAGAAAAGCATGTTCTGGAAAAACAACTGCTCGAATAAAAATTCTGTAAAATTGTTGTACGAAATTAACAGAAAAAGTAAAACAACTTTAACATGAAATGAAAAAACAGGGCTGCTTTCTAATGTAAAAGCTCAATTGACGACTAATTTTTTTTAATATCTTTTTCTTAATTTACATATTTATAGAAAGAAAAAGTATTAAGCGACACAGAGAACATTCATACGTCCTTAACGATATGTTAATTTTAAATATAAAACAAAAAAGAAATTAAAGCCCCAAGATAAAACATAAGAAATTTCAAAAGAAATCTGTCAGCAGATCTACTAGTGAAACGTCGAACTACTTTTTAACGAACAACAAAACGCGCCCCCAGGTAAATCAAAAATTTAACTGTATCTCAATCATGTTAGGGGCGAATTCCTATTATCTCTCGTATCGACTATCGGATTAAAGCTCCACCCACGCAGATGCGGGTCACTTGCAGGTCATGTCCTGATTCTGCATCTCGCGGCTTTAATTCGTAACTCGAGCTACTGTATAAATAAAAAATATAGTAGGACTTGATATCGCAGTCGTTCACATTTGAGACAATCTTATTGCCCTTTGAACAAAGAAAAACCTTTGCACCATTTGCCTTTATGAATGTTTTTTTTAATTGCATTTTAAAGCATATTTCACCCTTTCGTTGGCCTGGGCAACTCGTAGCGTCCTGATTCTGCATAGAGTTAACAAGTCAAGTCGCTCCTGTTTGAAAGAGCCTATTAAAATAACATAGGTTTTGAAAAAGATAGCACATATTTATCCACCCCTTATCGTGGGTAGTTTTGTTTTTGTAATCCAACACGTCGAGTATCGTTTATACAAACACGCAAACTATAGTGGAGTTGGGCGCCAATAGCAAAATTATCGACATTCATCTATAAGTATTCTATAATCCTTTAAATATCTTTTATTTTACCAGGACAATCGATATTCTTAATAATTAGTGTAGTCGTGCAACACTTCAGTTTTAAGAAGTATCTTCGTACCTTCTTCTTTTTGTTTTCGGTACAGGTTAGTGCACACTTGGTGCAAGATTTTATACGTACTCGATCGCGTTAACGTAAACGACAATTTGTATTGAAACTGGATTAGTACCGCCTGGTGAAAATAACAGAAAACCTCTTTTCTTCTATACAGAAGTGAACGTTTACATAAACGAGGTCAAGCACCTTTAAAAGACGCAATAAGACCTCTGATGTGAAGTGGTTACTGCTGCCTGCGAGTATCTGCAATACCAGAGAGCTAGAATGTTTCATAAAATCATAAGCCATGTGCTTGTTTGTAATAACACCGCACCGGTACCCTGCAGACAGGAACACAGAAACCCTGCTTGTATAGAAATATCTTGCGATAGAAATATGGTAGTACTTCTCTAGCTAAAATATTAATCTCTTACCTCGTCAATGAGCCTCCTGCCAGTGGTATCCATGTCCCACCCGACCAGAGCGTACTTGCCGGGTGGCAAACCTGCTGGCTTCTCGGCCAGCGCTGGCGGCAACTCTGCAGTTGCCTCCATCTCACCGCCGTTCGCCTTCGCTTCTGTCACCATTGCCATGTAGGACTACGACGCGCTGGTGACAAGAAAAAAAAATGTTGAAGAAATGGTCAATGCAAGCCTTTTTAATGGGGCTCAAAATATAAGTTAAAAAGTCCATCAATTAGGTAACCACTTGAAGGAAGAGTCTTCAAGCCAAAAGGTAACCAATAAAGTCAGCTGTCCACTTGATAAAGTTAGCTGAATACATCACTGACAGTGACGGAAAAATCAGATGAGACACTTTACAATTTTCAAGGTTTAGACATTCAAGACTTAAAAGCTTAAAAATGAGTCACTGTATCAAGAGATAACCTTATTAACTTTCCCCTCATTGTCCGCCACGATTATCCTGATAAACAAATACTAACAAAGAATGTGGTATATACAGCGATAGCGAATGATAGGATTAAAAGGGGTCCTATTATTAAAATCCTGTCGGATTGACCGTCTTCTGTCAGGTGAAATTTTACTCGTGCATAAATGTCATTTGTAATCCGAGACGCAATCGTATTGTTGCTCTATTATAAAGAACTCGACTACAAAATCAGAACAGGTCCATTTTAAAATTGAATTCGTATGTGGAGGTTTGGAGGAAAACCTAAAAACCGATGAAAGGACTGTGCAAGATGATACGGCTAAGTATGAGGTGACTATCGAGATGACGGCGAATATAGATGTATGGCAGAACGCATGCTGCACCGACCTCAAATAAATTTGGAAAGAGGCAGATGATGATGTGAAAACCCTCTTTATGAAGGTTCTCCGGATTTTATTATATAGAAATTCTCTCATTAAAACCAGGATAGGTGCAGTCTGCACTCCGCAGATGACGTAGTACCCCGCCCTACCGGCGTCACTAAAGGGGCCAACTGGTCACCCCTTTCCCACCCTACGAACTCCCAGTATCGATTAGGTCCATAAAACGCTAAATTAGTCATTCTAAAGACCGACTGTATTTCGCGTCGGCTAGCTAGTTGAATTCTGTACCTACGTTAACAAGGTTATATGCATTCAATTCATCAAATATTTTTTTGGGGAGTGAACAAAATATTTTAAGTAGGGATGAACTCTGGAATTTGAGAAAGAAAAATAGCTTACAATGTATTGCAAATAAATACAACATAAGTGTCACTGAATAGTGATTTTATTTATGTTTCGGTTAATCCCGCAATTAAAATTGCGTACGTGTATTTATTATGCGAAGTTTTTTTTTACCCCGGTAAAGTTGCCAAGGAAACAAAAATAACCAACTCCGTTATGTTCTTGTACCCGGCCGTATAGTCCAAGAACCCTTTTCCTTTATGCAAAATCTCAGTTTTATAGCCATGTTAACACCATGCCGGTTCGCGCCGCTATGGCCGGCGCGAGTAGGAAATCTCAATTTATAATGTTTTTCCTACCCAGACGTCGTGATGGGGCCCTACACGACTGGTCATCGATAGCCACACATCTTTGGCCTCCCTATACTCCCGGAATTCGAGTGTGAAAAACGAAAATCATCCCTAGTGCTACGACATAAAGACCCGGTAAAAGACAGAAGAGAACAGACAAACAAACACTGTGTTCTCAAAGCATATTAATTAAATACATACATTGACTCTAAATAGTAGGAATCAGCCGCTGTCCGCCTCTGCTTGTTTCTCTGCTTACTTCTTCAGTTCGTCTACACCACGCGACCAAAAGATTTTGATACGGTTTTCACAATAGAAAGAGCAATACACGGGGAAGGTATGTGTACATAGATTGCACCCGTGCGAAGCCAACCGGCGAGTCGCTAGTAATATGCCTAGCACTTCACCATAAAATAAACTATCCCAAATCGAAAAATATTGTTTTTACTTTTAATCCAAAAACCACTGACGTTCTGTTTAGTGTTTGCACATTCTTTGCACCGCGTTTCGCGAAAATCGTACCATTAATTTTTTAAGTACGTCTACACTCCGTGCCGGATCGCGCCGCTGTGCCGGCGCGAGGTGGAGGTCTGCATTTATAACGTGTTCCCCACTCCGACGCGAAAACGCCCTCGGACTCCCCTACCATGTCTGGGCTGGGGGGGCTACCACCCCAAGTGGGTGGATGAGGTGGTAGCAGGGTGGAAGTATCGAGTGCAACAGAAGCTGGGGTGTTGCTTCCCACGTATTGCATACCTGTCTACATTTATTTTTGTTTGGACTTTGCAGTCATTCCGTGTTATAATTGATTTTCCCTTTACTACGCTAAATGAAAATGGTGGTTTGTCACCGTCGCCCTCAGTAGTATAGAATATCGGGCAGGTGTCTGCAAATCCTCGTGCAAGCGCATATATTGCGTGCAAAACCGTAACCTCGCCCGTACTACGTAGATAAGTATACCTGTAGTACGTAGCAGTGGATATAAAGAGATATCGGGGAATGAGACAGATGTATGGAGAATATGCTGTGTTGGCCCCAAATTAATTGGGATAGAGCAGGAGAGAGGATGATCAAGTACAATAAAATTATTTTGTCTTATCGTTGTAAAATTGTTTTATCGTAGTAGGTACCTACTCATGGGATGATGTGCAAATAAACGGTCTAGTTCGATCCAGCACATTCCTAACTGTCCTCCCCCCAGCGACGCCCTAAGCCGAGGCCCGTACCCCACAGGGGGTGCCCTTAGCGTGCAGTCGCTTAGTTTGTAAGTTTTTTATAAGCCTTGGCTGGAGTGCCTGGTAACCCTACCTGTGGTGGCTTTAATATTATATTAAAGCCACCACAGACAAGCCCGGTTAAGCAGTCGACAACCTCATAGGTTGAAAAAAAATAAACGGACGCAGAATCTGACTTTATTTGATGGCATCGTAAATTATATGAGCTCCCAAAATATCCTTACCTAGTTCAATAACCTTGTCTCGATAGTTGTGATAACGACGCGATCAGATCAATCAACTCAGCCAATCGCTTCGCTGAATATACTCGTATTATGGGTGTCTGAAAAATTTAGTTGACTGCACCACAGTTTGCACACTATATCTGGGTAAAGTTATGGAAACCCACGTGTGGTAACTTCGCGGCACGACCATGGATCTTTTTAGGGTTCCGTCAGTCGGCCTTTTTCGCAGGAACGCGTGGAGGAATCAAGCTAATATTAATATCAAATAGTCAGGTCTGTTACCCCTTGAAGCAGTGAAAAATCACACATCTAAGTCAACGCAATCTAAAAGTAAGGCCGTTTATGGCGCATGTTTTGACGGTCGCAAGGGAATCAAATCCTATAGGGTACTTCCCGTTGACCTATAGTTATGAAATTTGGCAAGGAGATAGATCTTACAGTACAAGTAAAGGAAAATTGGGAATTAGTAGTTATATCGTTAAAAAAATCATCTTTGCGAGTGCTAACTTATATTTTCGGTTAAACAATTGACCGTGACGTACATTGATATATGGGCGAACATTTTTTCAACAAGTTAAGTTTTTCTTATAAATTTTTATTTGTTTTTAAACTGTTATTATTTGTTTATAAACTTCCGTAGGTAATGAAAAATCAAGACTATCGGGACCCTCGGTGCGCGAGTCAGACTAGCACTTGTCCTGTTTTTTTATGTTGTGTACTATTTTTTACCATAACTTTCCAATTGTCTTTCGAACAATTCCGCAACCCTGGAAAGATTCAATTCACGGAATTTTCATCAAGCACTCGGAATCACCCAATTTTTAACCTTCTCAAGTTCTACTAAAACGCAATTTCCTCCTGTACCTACATTTCTTATGTTTTCACAGCTATATCTCGGGTTCTTATGTGTATGGTATATGGAACGCGGGTCGGTATATAATATGAACTATAATAAGAACTTGTTCCAGCGAGTTTTCTTAGACCAACTAACACAAATTCTTATTATAGCTTTCACATACTTCAATTTGTTGAGTTTTTATGACTGCTAGTTTTGATCATTTAACTTGTGATCCAGAAAACTTCCCAGCTGTAACACTTAATCCCGAGATCTGTAATGACTGGCACTGGTACAAAATAGTACACTGACAAATTACAAGCAAATAAAAAGCGAATCTATATCCTATTCATTCATACATGCGAAAAGTGTCTATAACCTCTTCACGCTTAAACCGCTGAAGCGATTTAGATGACATTTGGTATAAGATAGTTTGAGTCCCGGGAAAGGACATAGGATAGTTTTGATCCCAGAAGTCATCCTCTAAGGGGGTGAAAAGGGTCCGGTATTGGGAATCAATAACCGCTGAACCGATTTAAATGAAATTATAATAAAAGTTGTGGAAAAGGATATACAATAGTTTTTATCCCCGAAATCATCCCTTAAGGGTGTAAAAAGGGGGGGTGGAAATTTGTAAAGGAAATCAATGAAAAAGGAATTTAACTTGTATAATTTTACTTCTCGCTGGTTATAAAGAATGTTGATGCATTTTTTACCAATTAGTCATCGCTTTAGGGGGTCAAAAAAGGGGTGGAAGTTTGTATGGGGAATCTCATTAACCAATCATTTCATAAGTTAGGAATAAAACTCAATATAATTTTATTTTTCCTAAGATTTAAAGAATATACTGCAGTTTTATAGGTGAGACACTTTAGTAAAGCCACTGTAACATGTAGTTAGAGACGGTTTAAATAGGCATGTTTTGTTTCTGTTACACATCCATACTATACTAATATTATAAATGCGAAAGTAACTCTGTCTGTTACGCTTTCACGCCTCAAGCGATGAACCAATTTTGATGAAATTAGGTACAGAGATAGATTAGACGTTGGATTTGTCGCGTGAAAAGGGCTTGAAGGATTTGAAATAGGGGATGAAAGTCTGTATGGAAGACCGTCATTATTGAAGCTTAAGAAAAAAAAACCTTAATATTTTGCCACTTCATTAAAAGTAAATAAACATTATGTTCAAGAGCTTTTGAAAAATGAATACCTATCTTAAAAATAAAAGTAGCTGCCCAAAGTAACTAATCCACGCGGACGAAGTCGAGGATAAAAGATAGTAACTTAATAATAAAAAAAAATGTCACATCCCCCTCTAATATTGTCATATTTTCTGCGTTGTAATCAAAAGATCAGCTGATAAAAACCTCTTGTTTCTATTGCTGGATATGGGCTCCCCACAAGGTGTTACCGGAGTCGAGTCGACTCACGGAAGGCACGAGCGTACTTACGCCCTAAAATGTGTTTCTGAGTTTTGGTAGAGAAAGCTCTGAAATAGGTTCTACAATTTAAACTAGAAAAGCGAAGGAATAATAGCACGTCGGTATGCGGGGAAAATGGAACAAGGATGTGTTGCACCGACCCCAAGTAGCAGAGAAGGAACACAACAAGAGGAAAGAGACAAGGACAAGCAGAAGATGATGATGATGAAAGGTCTCCATATCAAAACATCCTATAAGCAGAACGACCCACTCGCATAACATCCTATTTTGTTGTTTGCTGAAAAATTACTATTGGCTTTACTTCATGGCTAATTTTTTAATTAACATTCAAAATTTACCTCTGGTGTGGATGCAACCTGTGTCGACACCCTTCTACAATCTCATGTTCCAAGTACAGAGGCTTTTGGGGAGACCATGGAGGAAACAGAAGTTTGGAGACGGGCAGAAATCTAGAGCGGTAAAGACTCAAAAACTACTACCTACTAGACCAGAATCATGAAGAAGTATTTCCGGGTCGGTAAACATGAGCGGTAAAGGTTCACAAACTACCAGGTGACCAGAATAATGACGAAGTTTCTATTTGAAGTTTCGATTATGATATTATTATTTGAAGTATTCAGGCATGGATGTTCTACTAATATGATGTTTTGCAAATAGGTTGTTTAGCTAATAGACTATTTTGATATGGAGATGAATAATTTCTTAAGGTCATTGGCATGGTCATGAAAAATGCATTTGAACATGCCAACATAATAGAATAACTAGCGAAATATGGGTGTATAGGAACACCTCTGTTTGACCCTTCAAGCACATACATGCATGGTGTTATATTTAATTTGAATAGTAGTTTTCAAAACAAAATTATATAAAGAATACTAAAACAAATGTTACTGGTCTACTTCCAACTCAATAAATCTTATTGAATCATTCAAATTGTAGTCTACAGATATAGAACTGCAATATAGGGGATTTCCCTGTTTATATATATCATGCTGATATTAATTCTATCTGTCATGAAGTCACAACTAAGGTCATGATGGAGGATGATAGAAAAAGCTGACAACCCATATGTGAAGGTGCATAAAATATAGCTCCAAATTCTAAATTAGGTAGTGCAGTAAGCAAATAAGCAAGTGAAACATCAATTATTCATTTTAAGATCCTAATGGTTTTACTCATCAACTGATGTAACCAAAGCTGAATCTGCCATAGATAGGAAATGGTATTTTCCATCTTTGTTATATTGTCTGTAAAATGAAACATTGACCAACAGATGCAAAGTGACAGAATCTACAAATTAAAAAACTTAAGTTACAACTACAGTAAGACTTAGCACGCACTGCGATTAAACAAAAGCGGTTTAGTAATAGCTGAAATGCAAAACCGCATACAACCACATACTGCGGCTGGCGTTTTGCTTAATTTTATTTCAGTACTACCATCTGATGGTGGGAAACCGCTCGCGTTTAATCGCAGTGCATGCTAAGCCTAAAGGCTAGATAAAAAGTTAATTGAGTGGCTACACACTCGGACCAAGACCTTTCAACTTTACTAAGCATAAGCACATAAATTAGCTTAAGATTTTTTAACTACAAGTGCAAGGAGAGAGTAAAATATCTTATATCCAGCGGCTGCACTGCTATAAAAACATGCTAGTTAGTCTCTAATCATGATCATTTACTAGACGTCAACAGGAAAAGCATTACAATATTTAAAATAGATAGTGAAAAAACGCTGTGTTGTACTTTGTCTCAATATTAGATAGTAAATGTTGAGTCATAGACAACAAATTACAACTATAGAGCTTACAAACAAAATATGTTAAAAGCAAGCGGATGACACATCCGGATGTGTAATTAGAAACTTAATAATATAAAAAGCAACCGGTTTTTAGCATGTTTTTGTATGTTAATTGATGCATTGGTTTTGAGATATGATTAACAATATGTACCTATATTTTGAAAATCTGAAGGTATCTTGCAAAGTCAAATGTGATTTGTTTTTTGGTTTGTGTTGAACGTTTTTGCCTATTGATCACCTGATTTTAAGCAATGACCACAATTAATAATTAATTGTGTTTTAATGAAAACAATTTTTGAAGTCTCTAGAATGTTTTTTTGTTTTTAAGAATCATAAATAAACTGATAACTAAGCTATGAAAATGTCCGTTGGCATTTACACTAATAATATTATCTATTTGGCCTACCTACTGATTATATGTTCCTTGATAATGTTTGAGTATGTAGGTATGTAATTATTTATTTATGTTTGTTTAATTAAGACTAGGCTCCAATTAGAATAAAAATAACATGATAGTGGATGATAGGAGGGTAAACTTAAAGGAAAAAGATGCTCTATGCACACATTTGAGGGTTATAGGTACTAAAGTACCAGTAGCATCAAGGAAATAAGATTGATTATGATGAAAAATTATTGTATGATGATGAAATCTAATACTTTGACAGTGATTATTTTATACGGCGGCAAGTATTGCGGCGTATGCTAAAAACCGGCGTCCGAAAATAAATCGGAAAAGAAAATAATTACGCCGATTATTGACTACCACTCCCAAAACAAAAAAATAAAAAAAAATACTCCTTAATGTTCAGTAACTTATAGAAACTATTTCCTAATGCTAGATTAACTCAAAATAAACATAAAATAAAGGGAATTTAAAATATAGGACACGTGGCGGTCTTTTCCTAGACATTTTGCCCCACCCCAGCACGTCAAAATAATTTCAATCTGATACTCACAACTTAAATGCAGTGATGATTGGATGAGCTCAAACAATTTCTGTTTACAGGAGATCTTTTGTGACGTCCCGCTAACGCTGCAAAGTAAAATAATTTGGTAAAATATCACAAAATTTAAGCACGTGTGCGGCAAATGGCAAACCGCAATAGTAAGTGATGTGAATGAAATTGAAAATATTTGTTTATCGACCAGAATTCGATTGAATCGAATGAAGTTTGAGGTGATGCAAGTTTTTAGAATGAAACGTTTAATTATTCACAAAAAACATTATTTCTAAATAAATAGACCAGTAAAAATTTAAACTGCAATATTTTCAACTGCTTTATAAAAATTAAAAGCAAGTAAAAATAGCATTTAGAATGTGTGAAATATTAATATTAAAATTTTCTTGGTAATTATTGATAATAAAGAATTGAAATATAACGTTAGTTAAAACGTAATTTTGAGTTTTTTATAAGTACAATTGCAAATCGATTTTATTTACGGAAATCCAAATAAAGAACAACACTAGCAAGCTACCACAGCAATCGGGAAAAAACTCAGAAAAAACAAAGACACGTTCGAAAATTACCAACATGAAGGTTAGAAAACAAAAATTATGAAGAGTTATTTTCTTTTCAGATATTAGATAGAAAAATTCTAGAATAACAATAATTGTAAAATAATTGTGTCTGTAATTAAATTAATTTTCAAAAATGAAACGAAAACTTTACAGACTTTATCATTTCGGTGAGACGATTCTCTCGAATTAGTTCGATTCAGTGATTTAGACAATGAGCCCGCGTTTTTCTCATTTGACGACCCGACCGCGACAGTTGCATTAAATTAAAAGCTATGCGCAAAACATTTTTGCGAGAACAGGTGGCCACGAGCCATAGCCCATAATCCCTCTTCGCAGTTGGATTTGAGCCCGCAGCTACAGTAAATAATGTCTAAACTAGTCTAGTCTTTTCTACCACCATACTTTTGGTGGTACAATATAGTATAGTAGAGTAAATTTTGGCTTGCCTATGCTGTTTTACTCCTAGGCAAAGGCCTCCCTACACGTCCTTCATATTACACGAGGCCTCTCATCTTCCCGAAGGTTTCGGTGGAAGTTCCACCAAAACTGGGTGGAACCTATGCAGTTCATCCAACTATAGCCCGCCACTTCCTATGTGACTTGTCCTAACATCTTGCATCAAGCTTGCGTCATAACATCTCATCGCCGTGACCTCATATGACGAGGCTCCTCTTGCTGTCTGATTGCCATCTTGGGAATTATTTTTCGGAATCAAGACCAGTCACCTAAGGATATCAAATTGTGGGAAGAGAGATAGCCTCTACCTCACGACTTCATTAAGTCTAAGCCTAACGAACATCTGCCTCTTGGTCATGAACTGCAGTGGCCTATATGGAAAGCTCGATGGCGTACCCAAGTAAGCCGCTACAAATATAACCTGTTAAATTGGGGGATTATTGATTCATCAAATACCCAGTGTGAAAATGGTACAATCGGTTCAGACTATGGATGTAAAACAACCGATTCTATAACGTAACCCCAAATAAATCGTTGAAAATTCGCCTACAGAAATAAAAGAACTGTGTATGTGCATGTGTGTGTAGGGTAGGTGAGCTGGCAACGTTGCGTCGAATCCAGTCACGAGTGACGACGTCAACGAGAGTGCGAGTATGTGAGTTTGGTTTTAAACCGCATCAAATTGATTATTATTTATGTCGTTAGAAAACAATAAAAAAATGTTTATTTACCAACACATAGTTTTTAACTTATCAATAGAGTTTTTATAACTTAGTTTATAGATACGCCGTTATATCCCTACCTCGGTAAAACCAAGAACATTTAGTTATAATTAAGAAAAACTTAGTCATCAACACCAACCATATTAAATCGAAAAAATGGTTAATTATGTCTGAATTTAAAAGGTATTAAGTTTTAAACGGACTGGTTTAATTGGTTTTAAACCTGGCCTTAGATCTATAGTTCAGACTATGTTCCACTTGCTGGAGTGTCCCAAATGCACCTTAGATGATTTAAACAACGCTTCTATGAGAGCAATAAACGTGTCCAGCTACTGGGCCCAAGAAATATAATCAATAAATCGTCGACACGAAAAGAAGATCTTGGGAGTTGGGGCACCCACAAATTACCAGTTTGACATTATGCCACGTGATACCCTGTCGTAAAATAATTATTAGTGATTATAAGGTAGGCTGGTAAAGCATAATTCATATTTTTAGCAATACATTTATAATAGTCGATATTTAGTGTTCTAATAATTTTCGGCCTCTGTCTGTCAATTTTAAAGTGTGTGTATCTGTCAATATATCTGTATCTGTGACTTCTGTGAGTCGAGACGGTCGAGACAGTGTCATGGGTGTCATTGGTCATGTCATTTGTCAAATTAATTTACCTGAGCCATTTGCTACTGCCTTGCTACTGTAATAAATAGATTTGAACAGTTTTTTAGTGAATATTTACAATTTTTACAGTATAAAATGACGGACAATATAGAGTACTATCGGAATCAAATTGCAATAGCAAGAACCGAAATCAAGAACTTACGGTAAGGCAATAATATTCATTGATAAATAACATGAACCAATTCCGTAATTCTGTAAATCTTTGATTTTATTGTAGGCAGCAAGTATCATCACTGAAACAGGAGCATACAAAGGAAATAAGGTACATTAAGAGCCATCTGAATGTGCTTCGATGCGCAAATTGTGGAGATTTGGGTAATTTGTTCAAAATAATTAACACTTGTTCATGATAACTGGCATTAAAACTACATTTTACGCCTCCATGCATTTATAGAACGTGATTATTTCTTGGAATGTAATCGATTCTAGTCTGACTGATTAATTGATTCTGCTGTAGAAATCTTAGAGTTTTGGTCTAGCCTTATCTGTAAAATTTTATGTTTATAAATTAGTCAAAATATTTTTTATCATTGAATCTTGCTGGGATTCACTAAATACTTTTTAAATATGTTATTCTTGTCACACCAAAACTTTAAATAATTAATAATCATAAATACATATTATTTTAATTTATTTAATTAAAAATCACAAGATTGCAATGTGGCTGACTAGGTTATATTTACACTTTATACTGCATTTCAATAAATTGAATTTCTGACCAAAACTTATAATAAAAAAAAGTATAACAGTTAGTTTGTTCATATGTTTGTAAAAGGTATCTCTGGAGAAACTTAACCATTTCATTGCTGAGTGTCAGAAGCTGCTTTCTATCCCAGATAAATGCATGGATATATTTCTATAAAGCCAGTTTTTTCAATTTCTTACTTAGGAGTCTTTTCCATCTTTTTCTCCTTAAAAACCTTATTTGGACTTATACAATATTTTAAATGAAAAATAGGCAATTAATTTTGTTTTTGTCTAAATCTTTCAGCGACAACTGTAGCATCAAATCACAATGGAATAGAAATACACCCACATGATTCGGAATTCCTTCCGTACAAGCCTATCGGAGTGATAGAGACCGCATTTCATAATAAAAGGGGGGTTCCACGTCAGCCTACAGTGATGGCCAACGCAAAGGGGACTGTTGTTATTAACAACTGTGTGTTTAATAATCCAGATCATGCATTGATTGGGTTGGAGGAGTTTTCACATATATGGTCAGAAACCTACTAAATCATATTATCCTTATGGGTTTTTAAGTTCTGTAATCTCTAAATTGCCAAACACTCAATTTATAGATTACAGAACTTGTAACTACATATTTCTATTCATTTTGAGTTCTCTCATTAATTTCGTAATTTAATGATTATTGTAATGTAGTTTACTGCTAGAAACCGTCAGTCTTTCCTTGGCTGTATAAAAAAAATCTAAACATATGCAGAAAAATGGCATTTTTTTTTGCTGTTTTTAAGATATAATTGGTAATTGTGAGACACCTATGCAACAATGTCCAATGTAAATGGTGATGGAAGAGATGATTTCTAGGAGTATAGACTGCTCCAACAAAAAAGTATGTTTTACCTACTGATAAGCATGTCAGTCTAATACGAAATGTCATGGGATGTTGAAACAAGAAACATTGTGTGGGCGAAGTCGCGACGAGAAGCTAGTTCAGTTGTGTAATAAATCCAGTACATATTATCAACGCACAGGCGAAACTAGTGGTTGTAGAAAGTTGAAGTTTGGCACATAGATTCCTTGTAGGGGAGCACAAGAGAGGATTTCCCGAAATTCCAACGGGAACGGGGAAAAACGGGATATGCGCGCACGAAGTCGCGGGCGAAAGCTAGTACCTATTGAATATTAGACTAATGTTCGCAGTTCCGACCAAGCGGATATTAAGCGTACCTAGTTGTAGGTGGGACAATTGATCTAGACCCACAGCAACTCGTCAAGTAAGCCTAGCAACATCTTAGTCTTATTATCGTTCTCACGGAGAGTACTTGAGTTGTCATGTTACTTGGCCCTGTGTAAATCTAGAAATCAAGTCTCTTTCTGTCATCACAATATGAGATTCCAATTATTATACTAATAATAAATCTAAAGAGTTTGTTTGTTTCTTGTAACTCTGGAACTACCAGTCAGATTTGGAAGATTATTTTTGTAAATGATAGCTACATTCATGAAGAAGGCTATAGGGAAAGGAAAATTCCGACGGGGAAGGGAAAAAACGGGATATGCGCGTACGATGACGCGGGCAAAAGTTAGTAGAATCATATTTTTTTACTCAATAATAATCCCTATTGGTTGGGTTGGTTAGAGGTCAGAGAAAACATACTTATCATAACTTCTTCTATACTTACTTCTCTAATGGTTGTCATCTCAGTCTTCTCTCCCTTTGAAGAAATGTATAAATCTAGTAATGAAATAGTATTTAAACTACTTCCAGGATACTATTCCATTTCCACATGACGGAGAGCACGAACTCTCCAGCGAAGGTGGCGCCCCCTCGGCTGCGCGGCGAGAGACGAGGAGTGTTCTCAACCAGGTCGCCTCACCGACCGTGCCCAATTGGACTCTCTCTTGTCAAGATTGAGAGTATTGAAGGTATGTTAATGACGTCACCATGCCCTTATCCCAATTGATTAGGGGTTGGTGCAACATGTCTCTCTTCCATATATAATTATTTTTCTTCTCTTTTGTTTTTATCTATTTATTTACGCGACAACCCCCAAAGAAGGGCAACGTTTTTATTTAAAGTACAGATCGAATAAGAATTTAGTGTCTGTGTACCACCCTATTACAAAGATTCAAATGTTTTACCAGTGACAATTTCGAATTCTTTAATTTGAAATACTCACAGGTAAAACACACCACCATCACCAACACCATTACACACATTACACCATTTCATTACACATCCTTGTCACAGACACAACAGCAACAAACCCAAAGTAAAAGAACTAATAAAAATAATGAGCGTGCCCCTACCGAAACCATTACCATCTCTCAAGTGTCAAAATGAAAAGCATTGACAGCGATTTTGTGTAACCCTGCAAACATATCAATGACACATTCTTGTGAACTTGAATATCTCTTCCAGGCAACGTAATCCACTTCTTAGGCGTGGACATGGTGAATGGAACACCAGTGTTGGACGTGAAGCCGTACATACCTCAATACGACTACCCCACGCCAGCCTTCGTAGAGAACATGTCTGCCCTAGTGCGGCCTCCTACTGAAGGCATTAGTGATGCGGCCGCCACGCTCGCTAGCCTACCCCTTGATGATGCGGCTTATGATGCTAGGAGGTTGGTTGACTAACTTTTTTTTTTATTGTGTTAATAAATTGAGAGTAAATTAAGTTAGCTAGAGAAACTCTGCATATGAAATTAATAAAATATTGTTAAGTCCGGGTTCCATTCAGCAAATTAAATTAATATGTTGAAATTATATGACATTTATTTGAACGCACTGGGCTCTGTCGGAACGCCCACCAACCCGCATTAGATTAGCGTGGTGGACTTTAGTTTAAATCCCCTTTCTCGAAACAAACCATGATAGAACTACAAATAATGAAGACAATAAATAATAATGACGATAAAACTGAAAAATATTTCTTAACCCATTTCAAGTAACTACTTTGGAAGCGGCTTTTACTTTGCCCCATTTTCACTTGTGGTAACTTGAAATTGAGTTCAATTTTTTCAATATTCATTATTTTGCGGAGTTTTGCTAGCTAATTTAATTTGTCCCTGTATTTTGTACTTAATCTTTTAATTTAATTCGAGATCAGTCTTGTCTCTTGGCATTTTTGAACCGAATGTAATATCTCCACTATAATATACTTATTTTATTCTCTGTTTTACTTTGGCATGTCAGCAGTTTCAGAAAAACAATTGAATTTCCAAATGCACCAGTAAGTTTAAAAAAAATGCATAATTTGTTACGTAGATAGATCTTAGATACTTCATAATACAGGTTACAATTAAATTAGCGTAAATTCGAAACCTATTTTTAAGTAACTTTGTCAATGGTATTTTAGTTAAAGGGAGGTTTTTTTTGTTTTGTCGTCATCACATCAGCGGAGTTTACTAGCTAATTAGACCTTGTTTATGTTTCATTGAAAAGTAACACTTAGTGGACTAGTCAATAGGGTTGTTAGTCGCCTGTATAGTAATATCCTTTGCCAACTGTACCAAATACAATAAAATTAATAATACCCTTGCTTTTATACTTTTCAGTATCAGCCCACGGATAACGAACACAGTCGGTATAGACACATCCAGCCAGTCATCTCGTTCACCCTTCGAAGAGCCTTCTCCGGAACAACCAAGCAATGTCAATACTCCACTATCACCGTCATCCGACTCGCCATCAAGCGCCAATCCAGTTGACGGAACATACCGAGCACCCCCGAACCCAAGACCCGATAGCGAAAGAGGGGCCCCCGATGGTCAAGAAAGATATACCCCCCCACAATCGGCACGCCTTACTAACATAACCCATGACGGGATCAGAGTGGCCCCCTGGATATCAAATCCACCATCACAGACTTACGATGTCAGATTTACTGACGATGCCCTCGCCAGGCTCAATGAATTGATCGGCGAAAGAGCGCAAGCTTTCAAATCGAATATAGAATGCTTGCTTTCTGAAGACCCGAGATCTCAATACGTGAGGAATAGGTACCCTGATCATGAGTACAGCTGTGTACTAGAGGATTTATCAATCAGTTGCATTTTCGATGCTAGGTCATCTGTTTGTACGATCATAGCTATAAGAAATGCTGAGGATTTACAAACTTAATCAAAGTTTATTGCCTAATGTACAAGACGATTTTTATCTAGACAGAATGAGTAAGTTCTAAGATCAGAATTTACCCAAACAGACATAAAAAAATCATTCTGTTTAATTTAATTACATTAAAGCACATAAAATAAGTCATCAGCACGTTTTGTTATACATTTTATTATTGTGAATAAAATATTTTAAATCAATTGAATATAGCAAAAATAAAGTTTTTCATTTTAGATAATTTGCGCAAAATATACATCTTAGAAAATATTGGTACCTAATATTTTTCCAAACAACAAGTACCTAATTAAAAAAGTACATAAGGTACTTGAAGTTTTGCAGTCTACTCTAAACAATAAAACTAGACCGGAAACTAAAGTGAACTAGGCGAAAACAATGTTGCCAAATAAATAATCGACAATTCGGTAGATTCTATTAGTTTTTTTTTTCGAAGAATTTTTTTCTATGTCATGATAATAGTGACTATAACAGTCTAAAAATTAGATTAAATACAAAAATCTCATAAAAGCAATAATCGTAATATACCTAAACAATATCGTTAAGAACAATTTTTCAATGTCAGCCTTACACTACATAATATCACATTTTATTCTTTCTTATAAAACAGTATGTGTTTACCAGAGCCGAAACCACCAATAGAATCCAAAATATTAAGTTCTATAAATCTCACTTGAATGCCATGCATAGGGATCTGCTTCACAGTTTCGTCGTGCTCCCATCTCACTTTGTCAGACATTGAACTCCAAGCTTTGCCGTCGATAGAAAATCTATATTGGATCTGTAAAATTGTTCCGTTACTGGCATCTTCACGTGGCATGTATTCTAAACGATCAATTTCAAAGACATCGTCTAAATCGAACATTAAGGAGATAACTTTTCCTTTCTGAGGGTCAGCTTGATCTGGTTTCCCCCAATGCGTGTGCCATAGAGAGTCGTCATCCCCATCCGTCAGTTTATTCACTTCTTGACCAGACTGACAAGGAATATTACAAGTGACTTTAACATTTTTCACCGCATTCTTTTTAGGATCCTCTTTTGTGGATATTTCTATGTAGTAAGACCACTTCGAAACGCCTATCGCACTCGCGGACCGAATTCTAAATTTATGTTCAGAACTAAAATGGAAGCCTTCAAATGTAAATTTAGTACTTTTAAGGTTAGTGAACACTGTTCCATCTCTTTCTAATTCGTAGTAGACACCTTTGACTGCTCCCCAGCGTAAAGTAATTGATGTAGGAGTTACTTCTTCATCTAAAGCTGTAAAACCAGCTGGCGGACTTATTGCAGTAGTAACAGTTGTGTTGCTTCCAAATACTACACCCTTATTCTCAAAACCATTGAGTTTTATATGAACGTCGTGGGCAGTAATATCCGTTTTATGTACCTTCAATAGTATAAATTGCTGTTCAAGCTCCTCTCCACCGCAATTTCGCAGGTACGGATTTATCTGTAGATCTTCTTTGAAGAAATATGCGTCGTCTGCTCCATTGAATTCTTCTTCAGTATTGGCTCTTGTCATCTCGACATTGTCGTTATCTATGGCAACTTTTACGTGTTTAACAGTTTTAGAAGCCATGATTCTTACGAAAGTTGCTCTTTCTTTCACGATATTTTGATATTTTCCTATAGTTTTCGAAATATGAATGAGCAAATCGCCTTGCTCATTTGATGGAGGACCAATTACTTTTATGTTCGTTTTGGCGTAGTAACCGTCTAAATAATCAGATGTAATCCCGTCATCTTCATAAACTTCGAAGTTGGTCTCGCCATTAGGATAAATGTTGTACACTCTTAAATCTCTCATTACTTCGTAAGGATTATTGTTTTGATTAGCCATAGGGATAATAGCACCGTCTTTTATAAAGATGGGAATCCTCCACAAAGGTGTTTTCAAATGGTTCCACATTTTACCTCCTTGATATTTTTCTCCTGTCAAAAAATCAATCCATACTTGATCTTTATTCGGTAGATAAACACCATTCCGTACCCAATCCTCATCAGCGCCTTTTTCTTGATACACGGGTGCAACTAATATGGAAGGCCCCCACATAAATTGGTATTGAGTATCCTTTGTATATGCGCTATTTTCGTCAGGGAATTCTAGGAACATTGCCCTGATCATCGGTAGTCCGTGTATCGATTCATATCCTATCGTATAGTTGTAAGGCATCAGCATAGATTTCAGTTTCAAATACGCTCTATTAATGCGTTTCGCTTCATCATCAAAACTAAAAGGAGTTTTTGGTATGCTTCCCCATCCGTCCATGTTGAGTTGAAGTGGTGTGAAAGCCTTCCATTGATAGTCTCTCACGTTTACTGATTTGCTGGAACCTCCATAAATACCGTCCATATCGGAACCAACGATAGGTATTCCAGAGAGGCCAGCACCAATATACGTGGGTATATGGAAGCGTATGTATTCCCACTTTCCCCCATATTGGTCTCCGCTCCAAACAGCCGCGTGTCTTTGTGTTCCGGCCCAGCCATCGACCGTAATAATCATTGTTCGAGCCTTATCTTTAGCTCCCTTGACGAATATGTTAGCTGCTTTCTCGACAGCACTCAGCCCAAAAGAGTACCCGTACCCGATCCAGGCAACATCACACTTGAGAGCTACTATACCAGCTTCACCAACTTCCTTGTTTAAATCACGTTCACCTTTCTTTGGTTTTTGTGGGTCAACAGGTTCTAAGTTAGACTCAGTCCAAAGCGCAACTTCAACTCCTTTTCCTCTGGCGTATTCGGCGAACTGTTTTAAATTTTCGATATCGCCTTCCAAAGAGTCTGTTTGGCCATAGCCGCATCCATAACCGTCGTTTGGAATGAACCAGCCCAATGGCATATCGTGCCTTTGGTATCTACCAATCATGGCTCTTGCTGAAAATTGATAATTATTCTTCTCTCCATTTAAAGATTCCAATATACCATCTTTATTATTTATGTCTTTTGGTTGATAACACTTGTAATAGAAACCATCTTCATATAAAATCGCACCAGGTATATCTGGTCCTACTTTGACCCAATAATCGCGATTAAATGCATTAAGATGGGCCTCATAAAATGCGTATTCGGGCATTAGTATAGGTTGACCCGTCAATTCGTAATAGTCGTTCAAGATATCTTTTGGATTGCTGTTTATAAAGAAGAATGCATCGAATTCCTCGTTATCATGAGTAGTCTCGATTGTATCGGAATGTTTTGTACCAAAATTGTAGGAGCCTGGTTGCCAAGTGTTCCTCAAAATCCCGTAGCCGTAAGTCGACCAGTAGAATGGATTAGGCGACGTTACTCCTCCATCGACCCAATCATTTGAATTTACAATGTTTATTTCTTGTCCTTTGTGTGTGAATCTTCCGTTCTGCATTCCTCCTCCGAAGAAGTACTCGTCTTCGCGTTGATGCAATGTCTGCGTGGCTTGTTTGTGAGCGTGAGACAAAGGCAACTTTTCTTTCAAAACTTCTTTGTTTGTCCTAATGTCGCGTACCTCCATAGTCCCTTGTTTCTTATCAAACCGAATCGAAATTTTATTTGTGTAAACATTGTAGTATTGTTCTGTAGTTTCAAGAACAGAATACTCAAATGATTTCGAATCGTAGTCAGTGATTTTCTTTATATTTATTTTAGCATCGTCCTTAGGGTTTTTAGGTACTGGGTAGTCCAGAAATTCGCCGGTTGGTGACATGTAATATTTGAATACATGGCTGTTTAAAATGTAAAGTCTAGCCAGTTCACCAGTTTGGTATTCTATTAGGAAGAATGTCTTACGTTTCACAATCGCCGTTATGCCTCCTAGAGTGCCCATATCTAGGTACGCCTGTGAAGTGCCTACCTGAAATAAAATAAACTATTATTATTATATTTAATTAGGTACTCAAACAATACAATGCTTTTCGTTAAGGTAGCGCTGCTACGGTAACGATCTAATACATTTTACCTACACGAGAAAAATTGCGCAGCCTTTGTTAACGCTTTTTATTTTCTTTGAACTGCGAACAGTCACACTAATTTGCAATAACAGGAGCGGCAGTATGGGAATGATTATTGGTGCAGCAATAAGAGTGGAAGTGCCAGTATTTATGTGATTATTCAATTTAAATCTATGTGACCACCACAGATTTAAATGGTGTAATCAATACGGGAAGTAAGATTCTATGTCACCAAAAAATGCAGACTCCGTAAATTTGTAATAAATCTTTATGAGATTATAATTTCTCGATATATTATGAAAAACATGTTTTGTATACAATAAATCCAAGTCCAAGAGTGAGAACACAAACAAAAAAAAATTGCCGTCGGCCCAAGCTAGCAGGTTTATGCTGTGTTCAAAAGTGCATATCAACACTACCTAGGTACTCTATCCCACATATTTTGTTAGTGAGAAAATAAGGGAGGTCTGGCAGCTCTGGGATCTCTGTCTAATAGCTTTATCCCACCTAGGTACCTACCCATTTAGGTACAAAATTCAAACTTCAATACTTATCATTTATTTATGCACGTAATTAGTTAACAATACGGTTTGAGAAATCCGTGACTTTGAGAGGAAAAAAAAATCACGGTATTTGTACGGCGTCTGTTTCAGTTATCATTTCCGCATTTGATGAAAATCTTTGTCCGCTAAGCCATTTCTTCAAGTAGGTAAGGGAAAGGATGTAGCAATAATTCGTATCGTAATTCGTCAAGTTTGATGTTGCAATTGCAGCCGAGCGGGCCGGAGGATTAACGTGATGAAAAAGACTTTTTTCCTTTGTCAGATGCAGTATGTGCTTCACCAACTCTGCATTGAATCTATCCAGCAAAGCAGCATAGTTAGCTCCAGATTTTGTCTTGGTTTTCTCCAAAAAATCTTAACCAGCTGAAAAATCAGTTTTTGCCTTCTTTGGGGCACGTTTACCGATAGAAGTTGACTGCTTTGACTGATCTTTCGTCTCGTGTATTATACTGGACCTCAAGTTGCAACTGATATGCACCTACCGACTCAAAAATTAGCTTAGATTGCGGCATAACATAGTTAAGCATTGCTCAGAAGTTGTAACGCGATTTCGTTTTTGGTCGAATTTGAGTAACCGCGGCAACCACCATTTTTTTTTTTTTTAAATCTTGTGAAATCATCAAATGACTTCTTCCGCTCTGTGTGGAGTGGAAGGGCGTGTCAGACTCTTGCGAACAAATTCCGCAACCCTGGCAGACTCTTTTCAAATATAAGTTTCACAGTATTTTGTATACAAACAATGATCAATTGATTATTATTATGTGAGCACAATGCACCCTACATTACACTAATATACAGCACACACTTATATACAACACTTATGTACAACAAAGCAATACCAGCAGAGATAAAATTAAGTTTGCTAGAAAGGGACATGGTACTCACATATTTACAATATAATTAGCCAAAGTCCAAGCAGGGCAAACCTCCACCGTATGCTCCACCGTAGGTATCCTCCGAGCGATCTTCACAGTGCTGACCCTCGGGCGTGTCCTCCCGTTTAATCCGAAACAGGTACCTCCCAAAACAGCCGTGTCTGTTGAGTACCTGAACCAGGCGGAAGGTGAGGACACCGTGGTGCCTCTCCAGCCACTCCCCTAAGAGAGGCCTTACCGCCGCAATTGTGGCGTGCCCAGCGCTGGGTCGCGATGGTCGCCGTCTCCATACCGCCATGGTATCCTGCCGGAGCTCCGTCCGCCGCGCTGCAATTTTCCGCGGCAGCGGAGTTTCGCCTCGGCATAGCGCCTCCACGCGCCACGCGTAAACGTGCGCGAGGGCTCTCGCCTCCTGATCCTATGGTGGTAATCCGGCAAGGAGGCTCGCCGCCTCGCCGGAGACCGTGCGGTATCCCCGGGCCAGCCGGATGGCCATGACCCTTTGGGACG
>NDFZ01005434.1:481679-507468 GCA_002192655.3 Mamestra configurata | reverse complement strand
CGCTGGTGGCCTGTTCCGAGAACCATGAAAGCACATGGCCTCGGACTTGTGCAGGGCCACCTCGAGACCCAATTGCCGGATCCTTCCAACGACTATCGCGACCCCGCGTGTCATCAAGTCGGCCGCCGCCTGATGCGACCTCCCCTGTGCCAGAACTAGCGTATCGTCAGCGTAACAGATCACGCTGACGCCGCTAGGGAGGTCAGCACGCAGCACCCAGTCGTAGCCGATGTCCCACAGGAGCGGCCCCAGAACCGAACCCTGTGGAACACCGCACGACATCTCTCGCCGGTTCCATTCTCCCCGGTGACCGGTATAGATGACGGCCCTGTCCATCAGATAGGCCTCGACCACGCGACGTAGGTAGGTCGGCATCCGGTGATACCGGAGTTTCTCCCTGATGCAGACGACCCTGCCCCGGGACACCGCGTCCCCCGTCGTGAGGGCTCTCACGCGCATGTTGGCGTCCACCGTTGAGCGCCCCGTGCGGAAACCGAAATGGTTCTCCGCCAGATGCTCACCAGGTGCCCGACGAGGCGGTTTGCAATTACTGCAGCACCCACCCTACAGAATGCTTTTTCATACCCAGAATATCCTGCAAAATATGAAAAACACGTTCGGTCGAGATGTGCACCGCATCACCTATCTTGCGTAGGTAGGTATCTTCACTCGACGGTCTGCCAAAACAACATCGTGGATTTTGTACTAGCCTTCCTAGGCGCTCTGCGTTATTTGTGGTGGTACAACCACAAACAACATTCATTGAACCACTTATAATGAATCATTCCATGAGACGGAGCAGATTCCCCATAATATTTTTTCAATTTATCTTCCCTCTGTTTTACTGTTTTACCACGTAGAAAGTAATATTTAACTAGCGCTCTAAGTTCGTTTTTCTTCATTTTCCAAGAATTTTCCGAGTTTCCGACAGCAATTTCTTTTTTGTCGATAAAATTATTTTTTATACTTAGTATGTATTTTCACCTCGATTTCAAAAAAATATTGCCGGTAGCTTAGTCTCAATTACGAAACAAAAAAAAATGTTTTTTTTTTACTTTGATTGACCTTTTTCTAAGTCACGGACATATTATCAAACCGCCTAGGTAGTGGTATGTACATGGGCGGACTTAATGCAACGAGGCATTCTCTACCAGTCAACTTTTGGGTTAACAAAATCTACATTGTGATAGGTGTACAACAAATAATAAAATTTAAAAAATCATGTAGTTTTGAAAAAAATAATACAAATAGGTATTAATATATAGGGAAGACTTTTTAGAGTAGGTATGCGTGGATGGCCAAATCCAAAACTATGAGGAATATTGAAAAACACTGAAAGGAGTCTCGAGCGCGATTTTGATGAAAACTAAAACTGCATTTATTGGATTTTTGAAAAATCGGTTTTCCTAGCCAGGAACTGGTTGATTTTGAAAAATAAAACACATCCTGTATTATTATATTACACCATCCGAAAGTGTCGTTAAGGATCAAATTCTGGGAAACCTAAATAATACTAATTTATAGCTATTAAACAAATATCTAAACCATAACTGATATTTTTTCAAATATCCCATGATATAGTTGTAGATTTTTGGGCCCAATGTGGATGAAAACTAAAACTGCATCATAGATTTTTGAAAATTTTGTCAATAAATTGTTAATTTTTTATTAATATTAAAAAAGTTTTATTAAATAAAAATACTAATATAATACATAAATGATGCTAAATAATAATCAACTACTAATAATTAATAATCATGATTGGAACTCAAAAAATATATAAGTTTTACTTACGTGGACGAAACGACACCGGCACAATGATAATGAGAAGCCGCGTACTTAGAATATTATTATATAGATAATAAGTACTAGGTCGACCTTGTAGACCTAGTACACAACAAAAGAATATTATTTACATTTAAAACAAATAGTAAATTGTTACAATAATAATTTTGAACAGACAGAAGGTTACAAAGTACACTGATAATAACAATAACAGTAATAAGTAGGTGGAGTCAATAAATGCCTAAATATACGTGTAGAAATCAACAAGAATATTTTTAACTTTTATAGCATTGTGTACTTTTTGACAATGTGTCAGAGTTTAATTTTAAATAGACTTCCATTCTTCTTGCTGTTTGATGGTGGGGATAACAATCATTCAATCGTATTCTTTACGGGGTAAAATTTATTTACCAATCATAATGATAGTACATATTATATGAGTAGTAAATCAATAAAATTCAATTTAAATGGATTTAACTGCCTTAAATTACTAAGTCCCTGAAAATAATCGACTAACTCACTAAATAGAAACTCTATGACGCTGACGTTTCGTTTTCGGTTGTTTGACATTTCAAGAAACTTTTGTTTGGTTGCTTGACGGCCGGACTCAGCGAAAAATTTGATTACTCATTTTATACGAAAATCTGTAAAACTTTTGCCAAATTCGCTTCAAAGTAAAAGAAAACTATCCAAGGTACATATAAACTGATATATTTACTCAATATACTTAGTGAAACTATGTGAAATTTATGAAAACGCTTTGTCATGGTTCATAACCTATCCCGGTGGGTGAATTTATTTTCGTTTTCAGATGTTTCTTACACGTTCTGAGTACGACCGTGGTGTTAACACATTCAGCCCTGAAGGAAGGCTGTTCCAAGTGGAATATGCTATTGAAGCGATCAAACTCGGGTCGACGGCGATCGGCATCTGTACCTCTGAGGGAGTAGTACTGGCAGTAGAGAAGAGGATTACTTCACCGCTCATGGAGCCCACTACGATTGAAAAGATTGTGGAGGTGGATAGACATATTGCCTGTGCTGTCTCTGGATTGATGGCTGATTCTAGGTAAGATAACTTACAATAGCAACTTGGTTACTCCTTGCCAATTTAAAAAAGAATGGTTTAGATTAAATTATTGCTTTGAGTTTTTGTAACACAGCTTTTGGTAGTAAAGAATTATGAATCTTGTTTTATGCGTTTTTGGCACTGAAATAACTCTACTTTCAAAATTTGAGACAACTGAAAAAACAGGATTTAAAATTTTCGAACAAATCCCTAATTTTTATATTTATTAGAAGCATTTTAAAAATTAACTTGAGTCCAGAGAACGGAATTTTCCTACATTTTTAAGAAATATTCCAATCTTTATATATTCTAGATAAGCTTTCTATTTGTGTCAAAAAATTCACCAAATCTTCCTCCTTTAGAACCCTGGTGGAGCGTGCTCGCGTAGAATGCCAGAACCACTGGTTTGTGTACAACGAGCGCATGAGCGTTGAATCCTGTGCTCAAGCTGTGTCTAATCTGGCTATCCAGTTCGGAGACAGTGATGACGACAGTGGCACAGCCATGTCCAGACCATTTGGTGTTGCGGTGATGTTTGCAGGTATTTTATTCAATTAAATTTTTGTGGGGGTGTGTGCATTAGCTAATGCCTGTTTTCATTTACACTTAGTAGCTTCATGTCTACTATTTACGATCTTAAAAAAATAAAAAACCTGATGGACAGACAATCAATGGACAATGTAATAAGAACTTTTTTCACCTTTCCCTGTAATTAATTTTAACTAAGAGTCAAGCTTATAAAATAAACAAGCCATCTGTCTAGCCCTATTTTTAGCCATTTGCAGTTGGTTTTTCGAATTTCTCGATCATAAGTGCTCAGTGTTTTCCAATACGGCCCGCTGAAATAACCTCAATCTATATTGGTCCTTTTTAATTAAGAACGTTTTGAAATCAGATCCACGAGTCCGGATTGCAATCCCTACCTATGAAATATATGGAACTCTTGTGCTTATGCTTCTTGACCCAGCAGTTTAGCTTTGTCTGTCAATTAAAGCAAAGAAGCAAGAAACAGTATTTTCACATATCTGTCATGTATACAAATTATAAACCTAAACTAAAATTCCTTCACATTCAGATACAATAGATTTTTGCACTGTCGATATTCTTTCGTTTTTCCAGGTATTGACGAGAAAGGTCCCCAGTTGTTCCACATGGATCCCAGTGGCACATTCGTGCAGTACGATGCTAAGGCCATTGGCTCTGGCAGTGAAGGGGCTCAGCAGAGCTTGAAGGTTCGTTTCCTTTATTTACCGAGGACGTTTACAAAATACAAAGAACTTGTAGCGATATAAATGTCGTACAACAATGCATACACCAATGTATAAACTCAACTGGTGTATCCTAAGGCACTACTTCCATGAGCAAGTTTCCCGTGGCGATGTTATCGTTCTGCCAATTCATTGTATAGCAACTCTATGAACGTTTCTCCACACGGAAAATTATCGCGGCGAATCGACGAGTGATATTGACAAGCAAAAAGTCATTTGCGGCGATTCACTAGTTATTGGAGGTTGCGCCTTAATTGCAAAATCTGAATTTCACGTATATCGGCGCCGGGCATAAGCCTTCTATACTCTATTTTTATCTGGTTGGAGGATCTCTTTTCTCTTTGCTAGAAATACATTCTGCCATGCTTGTCAGAAATGCTTTTTTTTTCAACTTAGGCTAAACTCTGTTCAAATGTCAAACCAAGCCCTATAACTACTCACACATAGTAGTTTGGGCACAATTATTTTGTTTACTTTTTTTATTTTGGTCAATTTCCGGCCACGGTATCTGTTGTCAATTCAATGACCTCCCATATCTTAATAAGTACCTTTTTAAATGTGAACTAACTCAACCTTTCTATTTCAGGAAGTGTATCACAAATCAATGACATTAAAGGAAGCCATCAAGTCTGCGCTTACAATCCTCAAGCAAGTCATGGAGGAGAAGCTTTCGGAGAACAATGTAGAAGTGGTGACCATGACTCCTGGCTCCATGTTCCATATGTTCACCCGGGAACAGCTTGCTGAGGTCATTAAAGATATCCCTTGAGTTGAAGTAGTCATAAACAGTTCAGTGGTGTAACTATCTTATTTCATAATAAAAAAATCTATAAAATATTTGAACAATAAAAAATAAGATAGTTAAATCACTGGACTCATTGTCATATGGATGTAAATTAAAGTAATATTTGAAGTAAATTGTATCTATTTTGAAAGTAATGTAGCCTTTGTAATGTATTTATAACAAATTCAATTATTTTAGTTTTGAACCTAAAATTAAAGATTGCCATGACCAGCGAAAATCATAAAAATTACATTCCATTTTGCATAATTTCAAAGTAAATAAAGTTTCACATTTCTATGGCATTTATGTAATGTAATAAAACTGTTGTTGTGTCAATATTTCATGGTGGGTCTTCATGTAATGTAGCCTAAAATTGATTTCATAACAATTTGTTAGTTACAAATCCATTTGAGCAGTTCTTTGTGCCCCAGTTACTGTATTGCAACTGGGGACTTTAATCATACATGCGATTCGGTGACTGTCTCACGATGATTGGTTAAATTATGTATTTATTCTTAGTTTTCTGGTATTACAATGTATTAATATGTGTATATAATTTATTTCAAATATAACTGCGGTGGAAGACATTTTTGAATCTTACAGTAAGTAAATCGCTGTTTAATAAAAACATCATCAATTTTTATTGACTGTATTTTATTTAGTGTATCCTCTTCTTAGTTACCTTTTTAGTTAAATAATTCGTGTTTTAGCTATTCTTAGTTCAATTTTTATTTCAAATAGCTTTTCAGTTCAATTTGTTATTTCTGTAGTTTTGCTCTTTGATACTTTTCTTCATCAAACTCAGCAGCTAGAATCTGAATTTATTATCAAATCGGTATGTTGAACTTGTGCATCAAAATACATTTCACTTGTTTTAGAAGAAGACCAGCAGATTACACAGGATGGGGAGGGAGGTTTATTCCTTACTCTGGTTCGGCCTTCATAAAAAAGTTGCCTTATTTGTAAATAGTTCTCACATGTATTTTCCCGCGGTTACACGTGCCTTTACCCGGATGGAAAAATAGCGTATCTCAACGATACTGAAGCTTTCCATCAGTGAAAGAGTTTTCGTTATCGGATCAGTAGGTACTTCCGGGAATAAGACATCATCATCGGCCCCAGCGTTTATTGGGCACCAATCTTGTATTACGGGCTCAACGCTCGTTCGACATGCTCCAGACATGACCATCGTCAGTCTCATTGGAAAGAAAAGGCACAGAACTGGAAATAATGGAAGGGAACCTTTGCCCAGCTTTGGGACAGTCCAGTCTTACTATCTTAATTTCCATTCAAATTGCTAACATGTTATTCAAATCTAGTTGATAGCGGCGATTCCGGAGCTGCAATGGACCGACTCCTCGAGTTCACGCAACACCATTCAAGATCTGTCCAAACTAAGGCTTGGACGGCAAACTGTGTAGAAGTCATTCGCGTCGGATTGGAGGACTGATTCTAGTTCTAATATATGAATTATTTGATTTCATTTCTGTTTTATTGTAGTTAGCATACTTACATGACGACTTTATGGAGATAATAATTTTCAACTTGGCTGAGGACAGCCTAAACAGAGACAAGTTCGGAATTATGATAGGAAAGGTGATGGGCTATTTTAGCCCCTAAACAAAAACCTCTTCAACATAAGACGAGGCCATTCGGTAGAGGCTGCTTTACCTGCGTCATTCTGGAATACCAGGCCGTGACTCATCAACGCGCACAAATCCGGAACAGTGAGGTCGCTCCGTGAAGCCTCACAGGCTTCACGGAGCGACCTCAGCCTCCAGGAAGCTTCTATGCTGCGGAGGTAGGGTTGCTATGTTAGTCTGGACTCCCACACGTTTAAAGGACCAAGTGTTTATTTGAATTCAGAATCAGAGATAATTTTGGAAAACCAAACTGCTTACAAGACAAGGCTCAAATTCCATTGCAAAGGACCATACAAAATTACTTCACGTCCAACGACAAGTACCGCAACAAAAAAAATATCGATCTCTTTTTTAGATAGTTCTCGACTTCTTCTGATTCGACTTGGATAGGGTTTTCGTCATATAAATGCATATTTTTCAGGGAAGGTTTTAGCATATAATATATGAGGATCTGATGAAGATCTTCGAAGATATGACAATGGACATCAATAAAAACAGTAAATGACCCGCCTTTGCTGCGATCGTATGTCCGTGTATTGTTGTCACCATGCCATAACATAACATCACGCCTGTACGCTTTGAAGGGGTGGAGAGATGTATGGGGTACACTCTTAAATTGCCGAAAGTGCTGGTCTGATTTAGATGGAGATTTCGCTATTCGACTACACAGTTTTTGGAAACAAAGAAAATGAGACACTTAAAAGCATAAATGATCACATAAAAATTAACTTGAATACACAACACTAAAGCCTTAAGTCGGAGGCGGTGGATTCAAAATATCTCTAATTAAAAATTCAAGTATATTGGTATAGGTATACTGTGTTTTAACTCGGAGACTAAACTGGACATTATGTGGGTTGCGAATTTTGTTGGCAACGAAACCCTATTCCTAAGCCCCATTGTCCGACTTTCTATCAGCGGGCTGTATATCAAGAACCGTAATCGGTAGACAATTGAAATTTTCAGTGTATATTTCTATTGCCCCTTAACAACAAATAGTCAAAATTTAATTAAATTAAATATTAAAGGGGGTTCACATAGATAAGAAACGAATTTTTTTTTCCGTTTTTGGTACGGAATCCTTTGTGTGAGAGTCTGACTCGTACTTACTTGGCTGGTTTAAAGGTTTTTTTTTTAAATAAGTTATCCTGAACAAATGAGTGGGTACTTATTTAAAACGTAATAATACAAAATTAATAAGGTAAAGAAGATGATAAAATATCTTAAGATATAGGTATATAGGTAAGGTAGGTTTAATGGAATTCTTTCCAAAGCGTTGGATATTTTTCAAGAAGGTATTTATTAAGTAAGACTTATTTTGTATCAACAAAAAGATATACATAAATAATGGTATTAAAAACAATATCACAAATAGGTAAATGCATTGTTACATTTTTGTAAAATAATTATAAAAAATATTAACAAAAAATTTATAGGTACCTAAATCTAAATAGGTATACATAATAGTTTTAAATAACAACCATTTGATATGGCTACGTTAATAGTATTGATAATTCTTAAGTATTATGACTATTTTTAACTTCATGACTACTGAACGGCTAGACGCATTTTTACGTGATTGAATGAATAGGTATTATATGGGTATAGACACAGATTCTACTATTTTATTCAAATTCCATTCAGACAGTAAAATACTAATTATGACTACTAAACGGATACACTAAACAGATTTTTATGTAAGTATGGTTATTATATTGTTATAGATAGACACAGATTCTATTATGTAATTTCAAAATTCCATTCAAACAGTAAAATATACCAAAATCTAAACTACTTTATGATAAAAATCACATTTATGTAAGTCATTCCCAGAATATCATTCTTTTCATTTCATATCCCTGTAAGAATTTTTAATGGTGTCCCCACATTTTTGACACTGCATTTATATGCCACCTACATACATTTAGTTTGGTATTAAACACCATGACTTAACAAAATTAACCCCAAAGCTTCTCCAAATAAGGTACCAATTCCAATGGACTGGTATTCGGACCGAAACGTTCAACGGGAACGCCATTCCTATCAATAATGAACTTGGAAAAGTTCCATTTAATAAAATCACCCATTATTCCTCCCTGAGACTTCTTCAAAAACTTCCATAGAGGATGGGCGGTTTCTCCGTTCACTTCTATTTTCTCGAAAAGATCGAATTTGACTTTCTTCTCTTTGGTAAATTGGAGGATTTCTTTCAGAGTACCAGGCTCTTGTCCACCAAATTGGTTGCATGGGAAAGCCAGTATACGTAGACCCTTTTCGTTATACTTATCGTATAGCTCATTTAGCTCTGTGTAATGTGTGTTAGTATAACCGCATTGGGAGGCAACATTCACAATTATAAGTACTTTTCCTTTGTATTGCTCAAGTTTGACCTCGCGTCCATTAATGTCGTTGACGGTGAATTCGTAGACCGTTTTTGCTGTCTCGAAGTTTATTTCTGGGTTGATTGCTGCTTCGGATGTTGGTTTGCTTACTGGTTCAGCTGTTGCTTTGCTTGCTGTTTCGGCTTGTGCTTTGATTGCTGGTTCGGCAGTTGCTTTGCTTGCTGTTTCGGCTTGTGCTTTGCTTGCTGTTTCGGCTGTTGCTTTGCTTGCTGTTTCGGCTTTTGCTTTGATTGCTGGTTCAGCTGTTGCTTTGCTTGCTGTTTCGGCTTTTGCTTTGATTGCTGGTTCGGCTGTTGCTTTGCTTGCTGTTTCGGCTTGTGCTTTGATTGCTGGTTCAGCTGTTGCTTTGCTTGCTGTTTCGGCTGTTGGTTCGTTTGCTGCTTTTTTCTGTCTGTAAAGATAAAAACATTAAAACTTATGAACAATCAGCTCACTTCAAGGTAAAAGGTTACCATAAATACCTGCGCATTGAGACAGGGTACAATAATGTACGGTATGCGGCTATATTTACTCCTGGATCTACTTAAGAGGATCTATTTGCGCAAATGTACGCTTAATTTATTTGTTACAAAATTAACTTTATCTTGACGATTTTAGGGCATATTTTCTTTTGTCTAAGTTACACGAATATTTTGACTAATACGCCAAGTGTAGTGAAACTTTAACTGTCGGTCGAAGCCAAACAAGCGCTTCATCTCGACTAATTATTTCATTACTACTATTATAAGGAAAACCTGCTGATTATTGGAACTAAAAACTCGAAACAGAGAGAGACATCTACCAATCTCCAATGGGCCTGCGTGGTGAGCCTACTAATCAGATGCATAACAGGAAGGAATTCGGATTTTCCGAGTTCAGTAAGTATTTTTTTTTTAGGGTTTTCATATCACTAATCCCCCAAACACAAAAATCAAGTTCATATCCCCAAAAATTCGGCCTATAAAAGTAGTGAGATCAATAATAGGCCAAGCATTTCAGAACTGCAGAATAGTCCATGACTCTAACATGTGTCTTGAGAATACCAGTGAACAGAGAGCTTGGATCTTTCCTTACCATATAAAAATGATGAAACACTTGAAAAATCGTGTTCTTAAAAATATGACCCTATTAAAACTTGGCAAGGTTTTAGGAACGAAGTTCCTTATCGCGCGTTGTAGAAGGGGGCTAGACGGAAAAAAATCATACGAAAAGTTGTAACGACACTTTTTTGATTGTCTTTTGTTTCTTTTATGTTTGAATTTCGAAGAAGAATGTGGTTTTAATTTCAAAATAAAGCGCCAAAATATAAGATACAAATATTTTGATAAAAGTAATTGATTAGGCACTATTTTTTTCCGCGGCTCAGCTCCTTTTATTCTATCCTAGAAGATTTTATTGGAATATGATGATTTTTTCGAAGACTAAAAACAGCCTCTTCATGAATGAGTTTTCTTAATCGGATCAGTATCTACAGTAGAACGGAACAAAGATTTTTACCGTTTATAATAATTATTAGTATTGACTATTTTGAAAAAAGTAGTCTCGTAACTTATATGTCATTGTAAGTAGGTACCCAAAAACTTCTCAGGTCACACACCATCCAGAATAGAAAGTTGGTATTAATTTCAAATAGGTACTACAAACGAAACAATCGAATAAAAAAAAAAAATTGCATGATATCTGCCCTATTTTATGAACAAACAGTTTTAAAACTATGAAACGTATCAGTTATTTAGCGTAATAGACTTAATTGGCGATCGTTCGAACGCACCAAATTGAAGCTGAAAACAATACAAATATTTTAAAACTTTTATATTTTTTTAGTTGTGAAATACTTTTTTAATTGATTAAATACTAGCTATTTCATGCGGTTTCACTTCTCTATCAAGAAACAGAAAAGGGATGGTGTTTTTTTCAAGGATAACAAGTAGGCTACGAGAATGAGTGCTATGAGTTATGACACAGCGATACTGAAGCTTTCAATCTGCAGAAGAGTTGGTAATCCGATGAGTAGTTTAGAATAGATATTAAATGATAAATGATATTTATTTGGAACTTCGTTCCATCCGGGTGTCCCTTGACAAGATTTTTTCCTACAGCGTCGATTTTTACTATCAATTTAATAAAGAAAAAAGCAAGCCACAAGTCACGAGCCTCGTTGAGTCTGAACATATAATATGTGTAGCGGCATCAATGCCGCCACATGAAAAATTAAGAAGCGAAATTTGTACGGCAACAAAAATAACCGTAGCGCCATCTACGACGAAATCCTGCATCGCACAAACAGAGTTCTCCGTGCGATTTTAACATATACAACAGTCCGAACATCAACTATCGGGCAGTTGCCCACCAGACACAACCATCTAGTTCGGAGGATCCTCCCATTTTCAGTGGAGTTATGCGGGACTGTACTATCTGTTCCCATACCTCTATATTTATGTATACTATAGATTAGAAGTATAAATAAGCGATGTCCGTTTTTCGAGGCATTTATCATACTGTGCGTCTGTGCCCTCCACGATTATATTCAGCCTATATCTATCGTTCACACTGCTCTAACACCGGGCTTCTCTGTGAGCGAAAGAATGAAGTTTGCCATCACCAAAAAGCCAATTACTAAAACAGTAATATACTCACTGCGCATGAAACAGCCTGAACATTTGAACTGCATCAAATATATCGTCCGCCAACACGTCAGGGAGCTCCATGGCCGCGAAATGTCCGCCATCTTCGACCACTGAGCTGTGTAGGTAGTTCTTATACTTTAGCTTTAGGATGCTGTCCGGCTGGAAGTTTAGCTCGTGCTTGAACTTTATGCCCCAAGTTGGTACTTCTGTTGGAATCCTGAAAAACAAATGTATGGTTTTTAGAGCGCTCTCTAAAATAGGTTTATGCAGGTTTAGTTATATATTTTTGTGTACTACTAATATCTACATGCTGCAATCCTGTTTGACAAGACTAGTTAATGAGGAAATATTCTCTCGATACTATAAGTCCATGATCAACACAGCTGCTATAAGTAAGGCGTTAAGCGCATCGTCAACAAATCATTTAGCGATTGTCCTCGTCTGGGTAGTTGGGCATCCTCAATCTCTTTTGCCTTCCTTAATAGCCAAGACTCACAAACACACATTTTCTAAAATATTTAAAAACACTTACTGATCAGTAAACATAAGCTGCTTATATCCTGTAACATAATGCCTCATGCTGCTAGTGATAGTGTTAGTGGCCCAGTATATCATAACGTTGTCGAGTAGGTGTGTCAGCGAGAACTTCTGTAGTAAAGCTCCGTCGCTTGCATTCCTGTTCTCAAGGTTGGTCCACGTTGAGAACTTTTCCAGTATGTATGCTGCTAAACCGGCTGGGGAGTCTGAGAGGGCTATGCCTGAAAGAAATTAAGCAAAAGTATAAATAACTAGCTTTTGCCCGAGTTGAAGTAGCCTACAACTAAATCAAAATCAAAATCCAAAGTCATTTATTCAAATTAGGCTGAGTGCCAGCACTTTCTGAACGTCAAAGTTCTACATAAAGACAGTCCCCCAAAACGCCCGCCCGTCACCACTTCCTAGTGTTTTAGCTGGGAAGAAGAACACATCCTGTCTGTTAAGTTATAAAAACTTGAATTTATACAGCAGTATGCAAAGTTTACAAAACATGACACAGAAAATTATATGTCTAATAGGTAAATCAAATTTTATGAAATTAATTGACACTTGTTAGCTAGCACACTCAAGGCATTATGCCATCAAAAAAAACAAACAAACTCGAGCATTAACAAGTAAATCAAACTAATTAAGCCTTCAGGCATAAATGGTGTGCCCACTTACACATGCAATGGTATAATCTAACAACAGGATTGTGACTGGAACCACAAGTGATGAACTAGAGCCAACGTAGTTATTATTATAAACTGTAGGTTTATCGTTATAACAATAATAAAGAATACGAAAAAAACCATGACCAGCAAGGCGACCAGCCACCACAAGCAGCACCCTTTCACGAGCATAACGCAAAGATCAGCCATTACCCCCCATGTTTGAGGGAAGGAGGCAACCCGACCTCCGACGCTACCGCAAGCAGTGACATCTAAGGGAACTGTCTCCAGGGTCCCATCTCATAATTAGGGTCATTCTCTGTACCAAAATTAATTAAAATCGGTTCAGAGATTTAGACGTGAAAGCGTAACAAACAAACTCATTTTTGCGTTTGTAATATTAGTTAGGATAAAAGAAGTACTTATAAGAGAAGGGGGAAAATACTCATTGGGCATTCAACGACACGGTTGGCGCAGTGGTTGAGCGATTGGCTTCTGTGCTGCGTGTCGTGGGTTCGATTCCCGCACGGAACAAATATTTGAATGGCCTACAGATAGTTGTTCCGGGTCTGGCTGTTTGTGTATGTGAGTTTGTATGTTTGTAATCGCTACCACGATACAGGAGAAATTCTAGTGTGGGGCAACAAATAAAAACGAAAAAACAAACGCAGAAAAAAAACATGATAAAATTCGACCAAATCGCTGTCACTGGGAAAAGTGCCCAAAAGGCTGACAGAATTGTCATGTTGAATGCTGATTGATGATGACACCGAAAATAATTACCAACAGAGGATAGTAAACTCCACACATATTGGGGCTCTGTCCGTCACAACGTGGTCTGTCATGGCCCGCACACGGACGTGTGTGAACGAGCTTATATAAAATGTTGCACCCATATTTTTTTGAGCTCTGTACGGACCTTGTCCCGTGCAAGGCTCGGATAATGTGTACCTGAAGTGGTTACTATAGCGGCTATGATAACCACTAACATCAAATTGTTTAATGGCTTAAATAATATTTACAAACTTAGTTCTAGTCTTTTAAGGATGGGAAATCATCAAATGACTTCTTCCGCTCTGGGTGGAGTGGAAGGGCGTGTCAGACTCTTACTGACTAAAACCCATCCGTGTTCCTTCTAAAGCCCTAGTTCTAGTCTTACCAACAGTATCTGGTTTGGTGGCCTGTATATGGAAGTATCCGGACTCTTCTATAATCTTTCCTATGTGCTTCGACAGCGGGTACATGCGCTCTTTCAAATCAGGCTCCACTATGAAACTCGGCCAGAATGTTCCTGAAAACAAGTTTTACATTTATCAATGTGATCCAATGCTTTTCTAAACAATAAAATAAGACAAAGAAATTTGATTCTCGATCAAGTTTAATCTAATGTGTGTTTCACCATTCAAGAAAAACGAAATTTTCAATGTTTTCTTCACAACTGCTTCCGAGTTCGCTTCGGTCTAGTGGACCCTCCTCCTAACGGTCAGAAAAATGTGCTGTCCGCCCTGTTTTTAATATATCAAGCAATATCTTCCGAGTTCATAGTAAATCTAAAAGCTTTTAAACTCAAATAAACTTACCCAATATCGTATAAATAGAGACCCAAGTATTGACCGTCACCATAGGCATGTTAGTGTGATATCCCAGTATCTTCTCAGGGAATATAGTCGCCATAACGGATCCTATGGCCGAGCCATAGTCGCCTCCTTGTACATAGTACCTGTTGTGTCCGAGGCGTTGCATCAGGTTGCGGAATATTACGGATACTTCTGTTGGGCCCATGCCGGCGCGGATGGGGGCCTGAAATGGTACATAACATCAGAAAGAGAAGAGAGAAAGAAAATTTTTTTCAACGGAGACTAACTATTAGAGCGGGAGATATTATAGTGCACAAGTGTGTACTCGCGCTACTCGCGGCACGACTGGAGAGAGAGCTGGCGCTACTCTACCAAATTTCAAACCCCATATAACAACTATAACTCCGTTTTACTGCGTACAGACATAGTAGGTACACCCGCCAGGGTTGCGGAATTGTTCGAAAGAGTTACTGCGGCCCTGGAATGCAAAGGGTATTTAGAGGAACACGGGTGGGTTTAGTCAGTAAGAGTCAGACACACCCTTCCACTCTACCCACACCGGGCGAAGTCATTTGATGGGAATATGACTTATTGAAATATAATCCTTACCTGAGAAAACCCAAAGCCTGGTATGCTGGGAGCAATAATTTCAAAGACAAAGTCCTGGTTAGGCCTGGGAGTCGTCAGCTTTGGTATTATTTCATAGAACTCTCGGATGGAGCCCGGCCAGCCATGGATAAGCAGAAGTGGCACCACCTGAGTAGAAATTTAATTTATCATTTTGGTCATATCAATATTATATCAAGGCCAATATTATAAGACTTATTCAATTTATTTTTATCTTTGGAAAGTAATAACTTGATGATAATTTATAAAATTAATCTCTCCAGATTATATTACGTTCCTGCAGAAAAGTGAGACCCCAACGCAACAGTGAAAAGTGGAAGTTTTTGTCCTTTACAGACCACATTCTGCAGTGAATGTTAGCAAGATTGGTTACCATAAGGCTAATTAGTATAATAAGTAAAACTTACAGCAACACCTGGCTGCACCTTAGGCTTCACATGCATATAATGCACATCCAAGCCCTGTATATTAGTCACAAACTGTTCATATTTGTTTAAAAACTGTTCTCGGTCCTTAAAATTGTAGCTATTCTGCCAGAAGTCCAAAACTTGAGTCAGGAAGTGCGCGTTGAAACCGTATGTGAAGCCAGCATTCTCTAGCGGAGGTGTGAATGTGCGGCGGTGGAGAAGACGCTCTCTCAGATCATTGACTATCTAAAATATGTAAATACATTGAGAATGTCAGTAATGAGCAACTGCTTATCTCATCCCCCTGCAATGTAGTTACATTTTCATTCTACAAGTTAAATAGTTGTAATTTAGCAAAGTTACTCAGGTTTTACATGTATAGTTGTGTCTTAGAAAAAGACTTAAAAATGTGTTGTACTTATATTATCTTGAAGAGCAAAATACAATTACATTCACACATACAATTCAATCCAGATTATTTTAAACCAGCAAATGCTTCATCACAATGACAAGGCATTAAATAATAAAAATATTATCATACAGATAAAAATGTTTCTAACTATCATGAAATTTATAATACAAACAAAAAATGCACTTACCACATCAGAGAATTCTATAGTGTATGGTCGTATGGAAGTGTCAGGTTTCATATCAATAGGGTACACTCCCCAGTATTGCTTGAGGTCTACAGTTGGTACCTCAGGCGGAGCAGTCCAATTTGATAATATGTAGTATTTTATCACCAACAGTATTATTATTAAGATAGAAACTATTAAGAATTTTTTTTGCCACTGTAAAGAGAAGAAGAATATTCAGAGACAATTTTTTCTTAAGTTAAAATATCATGACAGAAATATTAAAATAATTTAAGAATATAATATATATATAGGTGTCCACCCAAAAAATCATTTTGGGGAGTAAGGAGAGTGATTCTACCTGTTCCATCCCATATCCAGCCATTTAGTTTAAATTTCTAAATAATAAGGGGCGGGTCTACTGTCACCTGCCAGGCACAAATTCGAACTCGGGACTTTTAAGAGATTTTCTTGATGAACACACTTATCATTAAAATATACTTGGGGCTGGGGTGGGGATCAACCCAGAACCTAAAAATAAGGTATAAAAAACTTAAACTTACCGAATATTTGCGTTCATTTCGCAAATCATACGCAATTTTTTCGGCTTTAGTTAGAGGTTTTCTGGAACTCATGGTGTGGCCGTTAAGTTTCTAAAAGAAAAACGTGAATTTGAATAATCCAGTTACCGGTGGTAATGTTTGGAATATAAACGGAATAGGTACATAGTTTAGATGTTTTTTGTAGTTTGTATAAAGACAATTACTTACTTGAGAACGATCTATTCCACAATTTATTAATGAAATTATTAGATAGCTTTTATTTGTTTCCACTTCAATTTTCTAATCAACTGAGAGCAGGAGCAGATTTATGATTATTGATTTTCTGTTTTGACAGTGACAGTTAAAAGACATTTTCAACACATTTGCTCAAGAAATGCATTTACGAAGTCTGTATACATTGTTCGAAAGTAAAATATTACGCACCAAACATTGGAACGTGCGGTAAAATAGGTACTCTCATCTAAGTACCTATTTTACCGCACTCTTCGTTCTATATCGTCGTACTATAATAGTTATTTTTCCAAACGAGTAGACGAATGTAAGCCCGAGACAAAGTCAAGGGCTTACCATAGTCACGAGTTTGTATAAACCAATTTCCGCACGTGTGTCATACAACGTTTTTCAACACATTTGTGAGAAAACAGTACAATAGGTAATGAAACAAACTTTTAATTTTTAGATAATATCAGAAAATAGCGCGAATTTGCAAATGGCGCCACGTGCGTGTGATGAAAATTAGAACTACATCTCTTTCGTCTTTCTTTTGTTTTTGCCATGCTTAATCTCAGAAAAAACTGAAGTATTTTTAAAAAAAATCTTTTAATTTTGTGTTTCATGATCTTAGAATAAAATTATATGTAATTATAGTTTCAAAATGATCTCTGTACCTAGTTTTTAGCAAATATGAGTAAGCAAAATATGTGGAACGATTTTAACTGAGCATTATGTACCAAATTAGAGTGAACAGGCTTCTTCTGGGTAAGCTCGCTCCATCGTCGACTTTGTCTCTGTCATCTATGACCTAGACTAGAGTCAAGAGCAAACCCAAATTAAATAAAAAAAAAATATATATATTTTACGCAAAATAAATATTCTATTCTATTCGTCAATTTTTCTCTTTATTGTTAAAGTGAGACAAACACATTGAGCCAAAGCGCTTCCAAGGAGGTTTAATCATTCAGCTTATTTATTCTAGTAATTTGAAACTCCTTGGTGGAAGTGAAACCAACTTACCGCACTAGTGTTATAAATAACTATTATAGTACGACGATATAGAACGAAGAGTGCGTTCCATTTAATGGTGCGTAATTTTTAACTTTCGAAAAATGTATACAGGCTTCGTAAATGCATTTTTTGAGCAAATATGTTAAAAAATAAAGGTAGGAATTCCACCTAGGAGTTTCACATTACTAGAATAAATAAATTGAATGATTGAACCTCCTTGGAAGCGCTTTTGCTCAATACGTTTGTCTCATTTTAATACTAAAGAGAAAATGAGGCAAAAGCAGTAGTTCTATTTTTTACCACACGCACGTGGCGCCATTTACAATTTCGCACCATTTTATTCACTATTTCACACCATAATTGGAATCGCCAAAGATTGTTGCGACTTTCCGACTGACATCTAAAAACGAAAAGTGTGTTTCATTACTATAATGTACCTACCTACTGTTTTCTCGCAAATTGGTTTTTACAAACTCGTGACTATGTTAAGTCTACTCGTTTGTAAAAACCAAATTACCGTACTGGTATCCCAACTAAATAATTGAACTCTTTCCATGCAGGATTCAAAGGTTATAATTTTGGTAGTCGCGTAATGGTACTGCTTTGATTTTGCAACAAAACATAATATTCAATGAAGAAGATTTTCCCTCACCACATCCGCTCATAGTTTGAGACTGATCGCGGTAAAACCCAAACAAAAACAAGGAAAAATTTAATTAAGAAGATAGATACCCATTCACGCTGTTTAACTACCTTTATTTTTCATGTCAGGCCATAATTTTCTTATTAACTGATTAACTCCGAGACTGCTGAACGTACCATCCCCCAAAGAGCGCCAACCGTCCCGGTCTTGAGCAGTCCGCATCTATCCGCTTCCAGCCACTTTATATGCGTCCAACACTACGTTTGCCCATACGCGTCTGTCTGCTCCATCGACCGTCTGTCCGTCTACAGACATGGCCAGCCCACTTCCACTTTAGCATGCTGATTCTACGAGCAATATCGGTGACTTTAGTTCTCTTGCGAAAGACTTCGTTGCGAATTCTATCCACCATAGAAACCCCGAGCATTGCTCTTTCCATTGCACGCTGAAAAACCTTAAATTTGTGGACCAGACCTATGGTGAGTGCCCACGTTTCGGCTCCGTAAATTATTAGGTACGGGTAGGACGCACTGGTTATAGACCCTGGTCCTGAGGGATTGTGGGATCGACGATTTAAAGATATTACGCAGCTTCCCGAATGCCGTCCAGCCCAAGCATATTCTTCTGGTTGCCTCCTTCTTAAAGTTGTGCCACCCGTGGTGCCACCCCAGTTGTATAATTTGTTCTAGATATACATATGTATTCTTGCACAACCTCGAAGGTAGCGCCATTAACGATTACAGGTCTCGGGGTGACCTGACATTGCACATGTCTTTGGTTTTGTCCAGATTCATCACGAGACCCACCCGCCTAGAAGAATCGCACAGTCCCTTCAAGCTCCTGCAGAGATTCTGCCATGATGACAAATGTCATCCGCAAGTCGGAGGTGCGAGTTCTACTAACCGTTGATATTTATGCCCCGTCCTTACCACGCGTTCGTAAACAGTTTCGGAGAGATGAAGTCTCACTGTCTTACACTTCGACGCAGTTTGATTGGTTTTGATGGATGACTTGGCCGGTAATTGTTGTGGCCCAATACAGATATCTCATCACCTCGACATAGCGGCAGTCGATGAGAAATCTCTGCATGGACTCCAGTACAGCCCAGGTTTCGACGGTGTCGAAGGCTTTCTCGTACACGAGAGAGTCCACATGCGCTAGGCACAGAGGCTGATTATATTCCTCGGTCGTTTTGATTATTTGCCTGAAGGTGTGTATTTTGTTCACGGTGCTGTAGCCTTTTCGAAACCCGGCCTACTCCGACGGCTGGAAGTCATCGAACTTTACACAACCCTGCCCCAAAATACCGAGATATCTTGGGTAATCTACATCCCAACGAAGTCTTTGAAGAACGAAAAGTAGTCCAAAGAGGCTTGTTGCTACTTTGTTCTTTTACTCTGTGCGTTAAACAATTTTTTTTACTATGCTTTTCTTGTGTTGCTACTTCGCAAAAACCTACCCACTGCGGGGTCAAACGACAATCCTGGATCCGCCAGTGCTGCTTGTTTGCTTATGTTGAAGTGCCATTTTGGTAATGAGTCCATATTAGTAAGCCGGGAAAGCTGGTGAAAGCCGTTACAACTATTGGGATAGATTTGTTCGTGAGTAGAAACCGCGTATCACCAAGGGTTACCTACCTATAATACATAGGATGTCCTCAGGCCTTCGATTAAGTAGCGTCGATTCTCGTTGGCTGGCTGGTGGCAGTTAGATGACAATGAGGCCAAAGATCGGGTTAAATTGTAGTACTGATGACGAAAGCCGTAACTACAGTTGCTGTATCTTACAAGACAGGTAGGTAGAACTGGTAGAACAGCAACAGACGCTACAATACACGGCTGAGTATATTTTTTTGGCTAACAAGCAAGCGGCCCACCTGATGGTAAGTGGTCACCGCCACCTACGGACAACTGTAATATATAATACCACAGGTGCGTTGCAGTGGCGTAGCTAGTCTCAAAGGGGCCCTGTATCAAACATTTTTGGGGGCCCCGTTTTTAGGGGTATTGTATTTAAACAAAATAGGTCCTACTTGCTCAGAACTGTCTTGGCAGGCCACGAAGGAGATGACGCGACTAAATGTATAGATTTGCGTCCACACGTCGGGGCCCTTATAACCCGGGGCCCCGTATATTTTATACGGCTGATACGGCGGTAGCTACGCCCCTGGTGCGTTGCCTATTCCTTTTCAAGAGGAGTCTCTTAAATTTTTATTTGAACCTGTCCGTGTCTTAGTACCGAGGGAAGACCTCAGGGGCCCATTCATACCTAAGTATCTTAAAAAAAAACATCTAAATTATTTTGTACAAGTAATATGCATAAAAGAAAAGATTACGACTGGAACTAAATATGGCATACTTAATTAAGAATACATATAGACTGTATATATATACCATCGTAGGTATAGCGTATGGCGACGCGTCGCCACGGCATGCGTCCCCACGCAAACAATCGGTCCTACCCGCGGCTATAGATGTTTCATATCAAAAAAGGCTTTTTATGTGAAGCGTCGCCGTCGTTATATATCTCGTTCTAAAGTCCGCAGTTATAATGTGCCTTATTTATTTGGATAGTAGTAGCTATTATATGACTTCATACACTTGAGCCCGTTTGTCCCCCCCTGGATCCACCAATGTATGAAGTCTGATTTCTTTGGTAGTCTACAACCAAACGAAGTCATTGAGGAATTTACGAAAAGTGATCCAAGGAGGCTTGTTATGCGTTAAGCAAAATACAAATGTTATGTGCGATTTTTATGGTTTGTCTACTTTGCTAAAACCCACCCTCAGCGGGGTCAAGCCCCCACCGAACGACAATCCTGGAACCGCCGATGACTTCATACGAGTTGCTTACGCTACAGATATCATTATCTTCAACAACATTGATTATTATCTACTTAGGTAAGTGTTACATAATTGCGTAACACTACTTAGGTATTGAGTGTGTTATGTTATATTGAGTAACTTGATCACTCGGCTACTTGGCTATGTAAAAGTGGTCTCATTTCGACTTCCGTAGGTAGTAGGTACAACCCTTTCACACATTTGATTGGTATCTCTCTTTGGAGTAACGTGTGAAACATGGAAAGGTAGGTTACTTAGTCTATAACCGAACCAAGTGTTTCAGAGAAGGTTCAGGTTCAGTGACTCAGTAGCAGTCTGAAATTTTATGTTATTTATTTTTAGGGTTCCGAACTCTATACGGAAAAACGGAACCCTTATAGGATCACTCGGTTATCTGTCTGTCCGTTTGTCACTTACAGACGATTTTCTCCGAATCTACTGGACCGATTCACTTCAGAAAATTAGTAGGTAGGTACACGGTTTTTTATTATTATTGATACACTGACGTTAGACCACAATCTCCTTTAATGGAAAGCAATGATGGGAACACGCTTGCAAGTACTACTACTACTACCTTTGACTTGAAGATCCCCAGGTTGAAGTTACCAGGAAGCACACTCTTATTAAATTTCCCATATCGAAATTTATTAGTACCTATGTATGTAATGTAGGTACCCGGTTTTCTAGATATTTAATTTCATTTGGAAGTAGGTAAAAAACTCTTATAGGAAGAGAAAGGGTGATCAATTCTAAAACTAGGTACGTCCGACCTAGATAAAGATCTACTTAGAGCTGACTTAATTTACCTACAGGCCTACAGGCTTCAATATATATCACAAATACAAATACTTAACGTACCCACGGAACAGTGTTCCGTGAACGTACCTAATCAATGAAAATATATTCTCCAACCGTTAAATACTGTGGCAAGGCAACTGGCCCTTGCATTAAAAAAACAATGGCCACCATAAACAAAATAACAAACGCGCCTTCCAAATTTAAATGCCCAAGCATATCGCGATAAAATAATCAAAATGGCACCCAGGTACACATTATTATGGGAAATAATGAAGAAATTATTGACGTGTGAAACGAATATGCGAAATAAATCCGAATGAATGGGAGCTGTCACAATAGGGGCCGCAAGGCTCGCTTTTAATTGAACTTGCGGGGCCAATATGGTAGGGGATTTTTTTATTTTTTCATTCAACTGCTGCTAGATACAGTGAGTAGGGCTGTCGCTTATTGATTGCGATGCTTTAATTAATATTAAAACTGGTAAGGTCCTGCCGAACAATTTTTTCTTAGGATTTAGACCTACAAAGAAGCTCATATCTCCATAGATATGAGCTTTTTTATAGGTCATTTCCGTAAATTGTAGGCACTGCTTAGAGCCCTTAATTAGAAGTTACCCTTTCAACACATGGCATTTTCACACAGTCCTTCCAATTTTTTGTAACTTTCTCTACTCTTAAAAGCCATCCACATTCATTGTCTCATTCCTCCCCATCACACGCCCACACTATGACAAGCGATAAGACGTTAATTGTAAATATCTACATACATACTTCGATAGGTACTCGATGAAGTAGTAACTAAACAAGATGAGCAATTTCTACCCATCCCCTTCCCTAGTTATGGGAATTGGGAAGGGCTTTCATTAAAATATAGTCAAATTATTTAAATGTAACGCAGTGACAGCCCTGGTGAACACCCACCACGCTTCCATAGCGCTATCACGGCTCTCAGCCCTGTCACCATTTTCCCATTTTTCCCGCCCTCCCTTACCAATATCACAAACAGAATAAATCCGTTCATATTCACACAAAAACCAACCTTATGGCTCGGAAAATGTAAACAATTTTTTAGAAAATCGTTTGAAGTTCGAATGGAAGTTTGGTTGTTTATGGCCAGTCACAGCTTAGCGATGCGGTTTTTCGAATGAAAACCTCTTTTGGGGAAATTGACAAGTGAATTTAATTTCGGTTTTCAGCGATGTATTATAATAAATTCATTGAATGTTACCGGTTCACTTGATGATAGTTGTGGTGGCTGTGTAAATGAGATAATAATGTTACCTACATCATTATTTATTTGTGGTGTTTTTACGATGGGTGTAATGAACGCTCATTTTTGTAGGATTTTTAAAATCGTACAATGGCATCATGGCAATCGGGCATCCCGATTTGAAATTCCCGAAGTTGCCACCAAGTGGCGACTGGGAAGTTATTGCTCCCTCTTCAAATTGCTGTACCTACGGCGTGGATCGCCAACCCCCTCATCGCTGTCTGTCTTACGGCCGCGCTGAGGGGGATGGCGGTTAGACTTTTTCAATTTGGTTTTATTAATAGACTAGCTATTGCCCGCGACTTCGTACGCGCATTTTTCCTGTTTTTTTCGCGTTCCCGTATAGCTTACAGCCTTCCTCTTGAATGCGGTAATTCCAAAGATAAGAGCGTTGAAACAAACAAACAAACAAACTCTTCAGCTTTATTATAAGTATGATATTGAAACAAATTTTTCTTCATCATAATTGCTTTTAATCACTTATTATTTTCTAAACTAGAGGAAATATTTGTTTGTTTGTTTGTTACGATTTAGCTCAAAAACTACTCAAACGATTTTAAAATTTCTTTTACCATTAGGTAGCTACATTTTTATTAACTTAAGTTAAACAGGCTATATTTTATTTTCGAACAAAAAAATTGTCCCCACGAAAATTGCAATAATGTAACCCAAAGTTGTTGTAAATATATAATAATATAATATAATATATCTTGGGACAACTCACACACGGTCATCCGATCCCAAACTAGGCAGAGCCTGTACTATGGCAACCAGACAACTGATAAACATACTTATATATTTCTAAATACATACATATTATAGAAAAATTACACCCAGACACAGAACAAATTAATGATCATACTCATCACACAAAGATTTGTCCTGGGTAGGAATCGAACCCACGACCTCCGATTTAGCAGTCAGGGTCACTAACCACTCGACCAACAGGCCAGTCAAATAAATTCATTATTTGGCGTGCGCTGAGAAAACTATTGATGAAACATAAAAATAATGTACTACATGATTATAGTACTTATTATTACCTGTAAAAAAGTTCGCAAGGGTATATGTCTTAACAACTATGGTTAAAAAGTCAGAATGAACGAGTCGAAAAGAACTTTTTTTGTTTAACTATTCAATCAAACCTCGGGTGGAATGGAGAAGTGGTGATTTTGGTATCATCCTGTCCTTTTAAATAGTTTGATAATTAAGGTTGATTTTGTACATGTAAATTACACTTTTTATTATGCATATCGGACCTTTCGTTTAAAGCTCACGACGGGTCATAAAATGCTCTAAATAAGGAAATGTTGCGGTTTGAGCGAACTGGTAGAATCTTGTGTGTGTGAAGTGATCACGAGGTGAGCTAGCAATACATATAATCAAGATGAAATGACAGCTCACTTCGTGATCACACTGATCACGTGACATCTTGATTATCTATATGGATTGACAGCTCATCTCGTCTCACTTTACCCAAGCCTGCACTTCGACATGTTTACAGAATCGACTGGCTGTACTTATCTATTTTGAGTAAAACAAATGAACTAGGCCCCCATTAAACCAAGCCATACCAGTATGCCAGTCACTCAAATTATATCTCTTGCTGTCCCATGGGAGAACACTGTGAAAGGGTGACAGGCCCAGTTATCGGCCAGTCGCACTGCCCGCATCTTATAATGCTTTGTACCATGAAATTATTGTTCTGTAACTTTTAATGGAGCGTATAAAATCCTGCTTGAATATATATACCGTAAGATTTGTTTTCTTTCCTAAAGATGCGATTTACGCACAAATAACTTAAAAAAAATCAAATTAGTTGTTCCTTACATTTTATCGAAAGTGTACGCACGTCAAATGTACAGATTAAATTGGGTCTCTGCCTGGAAAATTTCACGATACTTACTGATAAAAACTCACGTGATGCCTTTGTGTTGCGGAATTTGTTCGAAAGAGTCACCGAGGCCCTGGAACGCAAAGGGCATAAGGAGGAACACGGATGGGTTTTCGTCATACTACACGTCATACACGTCATATTACAAAGGCAAACATAATATATTTCGGCTACTGTTGGTAGCTAATTTGACAGTTGGTTTAAGGTAGATATGTAATTGAAACTGGCCGTTAGTCAGTAAGAGTCTGACACTCCCTTCCGCTCCGCCCAGAGCGGAAGGAGTCATTTGATGATAACCCATCCTTAAAAAAATACATGAATTTTAATTGGTAATGGAAAAGATTTGCTACATTTTTTAGAAGTGCTTTTTAATGAATTCCTGTTTTTTACGTCTAACTGTTGATAACTTGGCTACCTCTTCCAATCCTTTTTCGTTTTGATGTCGGGGCGAAATCCTCATGGATGTCCTCCGCCCTGGGGCGGGTGGAGGCGTCTGTCAGACTCTTACTGACTAAAACCACCGCGGTGTTCCATCTCCCACCTTCGCCGGGGATCGCGGGAACGAATGCGATTCCGTAATCCCCGGCTGACCTCTTGCAATCGTTTTTTTTTTTTTTTTTTTTTTT